>JAUTCZ010029454.1:0-12863 GCA_032273805.1 Melanodrymia brightae | reverse complement strand
AGGCTCTAAGTTTAACTCTGGAGTTCAGACTTTATTAAAGTTTAGCCTGAAAAACGTTTATAAGCTCGGGGCCTGGTTTAGATTTCAGAGCTTAATGGACAACAAATTTATTGTCGTCTCGTTGATAGAAGCAGATATTTTGATAATGGCGTCAATGCGATTTGACATGTAAGCGATACATGCCATGTTTAAGTACGAATTTTAATAAACATTGTCATTTGGAATGTTATTAAAAAAAGTTTAAATATCGTGAAATTTAAACTAAATGATGCAATGTTATTGCTTGTGGTAGAATTTCTTAAGGATAGTATGTCTTACCAACATAGGCTTAAAGTTTTCGCATGCAATGTTAATTAATATTAAATATATGTTTAAAATTTCTTATGGCTTTTTGTCTTGCCAACATAGTCATAAAGTTTTCACGTGCAATATTAAAGGTACATTCCTGAGTTTCGATATTGGTGCCATCCGTGCCATCATACATGTACAATGTACATGCGTATCTGATGCTATTTGTAACATTAAATTTTTTGGCTAATAGAGCATTTATATTTATTAAGGTTAACATTTACTTACATTTTATTGTCTATAATATCAATACAGTATATGTATATCCTATAATTATGTTTCTAGACATCCAAATAATTATGGTAAATTATTGTACTAACATATTGGATGTACATATATTGATATTGTAAGCAACAAAATGTTGTAATCGTTAATTTTAATACTAAAAATGCTCTATTGTCTTAAATGCGTTACAAATAGCATTAGATGCTCATGTATGGTGGCACCCATATTAAAACTCTGAGTGTTCTTTTAATGCTAACTGTATGTTTAGAATTCTTACGGCTTTTTGTCTTAAAGTTTGCACATGCAAAATTAATATTAAATATATGTTTGTCAAAATGTAAACTGTTAGTATGTACATGTATGGACTATTGCAGCTTTTTTACAAATGTATAGTATACTCAATGACGCAGTGAGACATACCTACCTACTTTATGGCTACCTGATATTGTAATCTCCAATGTAGTAAACAAATGTATAAAAAAAAAATGTTCTAAAAAAATTTCCCACAGTTATCTATGCTGCATGTTCTCATATTTTAAATTGTATCGTGGAAAATTTTTAAGAAGTTTAAATGTATTTATGTTTTTAAAGATTGAATCCTGGCCTTAATTTCTGCTATAATACAAGTTAAAACAGAAAATTGTGTTTGGATTTAAGATATTCAATTAATTTGCATAGCATATTAAAGCGACTTAAGTTTTTCTTAAGTTTTGACTTAAGTTTCATTAAATTGAATAAGGTAAGACAACAACGTAAGCTTAAACTTTTGTAGAATTCTTAAGACACCTCAGGAGGAATCTTAAGACTAAAGTAAAAAACGGCCAAAACTTATGTCTTTTCTTAGACTTAAGTCTTATTTCTGACTTAAGTCACTTGATAAATATCGCCCCAGAAGACTAGTTGCTATTAATTGTGTAGATAACGACATTCATGCTTAAACATATTTTGTCCATTTTGAGTATAAACAAAACATTGCAGTTTATTATTTAATTCAATGTTTCTAGTGAGGACTACTTCATGCTGTGTTGATATTTTCTATGAAGCATAAAGAAAACATAGGCCTACTCAGGGTGTTGATTTATTCAAAATTACTATGATACATGTATATATAAGAGCTAAAGCTCATAATACATATAGTTTTACATTCAATATGATTATTTTATTTTGAATCGCATGCAAGGTAAGTAATAACAATAAATAATATATATTATACTGTAAATATTGATATTACTGTGAATATATTGAATTTATACTGTAATAAACATCTCAATTATATCCTATACTATTCCCACTGTCATGCATTTTTATTATTACATTGACAGCAATATCAGCACGAATCCATAAAGTTGAATTATAATTAAATAAATACCAACACTCCACAAATGTATTTCATCCTTTATAACACTCTAAACAACACTACCATCCTTACCAAATATTCAAATTACATTTTTGTTTTCTTCCTAAGAATTTCTTTCCATCATTATTTGATATGGCAATAACAGCATTTTTTTCTTTCTATGTAAAATGTGTTGATCTTATTATAATATTTTCTGTATATCTTAAAAACGGTGATAATTCATTTCACAATGTCACTTCCATGTTTGACTGCTTTGATGACATTTCACATTACATTCAAAACAAAGTTAACATGGATCCATACATTTTCATTATTATAATAGAACATAATATCTTTGTATTTTAAGTTACTTTTCAAAGTCACTCGTATATTTATTTTGTCTGTATTTCTGTGAAGTTTGAATGTTAATGTAATATTTATTCTGTTTTTTTTTTTTATGAAATGAAACCAGTATCTAATATACAGTATTTAGATGTCGTAATCTGCTATACATGTACTGTAAATAATGGTGAGTACTAAAAACACAGCATTTGTAATAATGATCCTGTAGACTCTACCTATGGAAAATCATAAATTCATTGGTAGAACAAGGAGTGACATTCAAGTAGGGCAGCATCTGTATAAAAGCTTACAAAAAATTAATTGCCAACTCAAACAAATGTAATCATAAAAGTTTACTTTTCCTCAAACAGGGTTTTTTTGACTGATCAATAAAAATTATGTCGTGATTACTGAATATTTAATTAATGTCAGCATGTAATATTTCATTTATTACCCGAGACTCATTTTAATTTTGAATGTATTATTACATCTTGTTAAAACTAATGTTTATTAATGGTACTTGTTTCTTTAGTTTTCTTTCGTTATGTATAAAATACATATAATATGTTGTTAGATTTCGATTGTATATGAATTGACCTTGATCTAAACCACTATTCAACACATGCTTCAACCATTTCTTGAGTTACCATTTCACTTTTTTTTTCTTTTTTGTGTTAATAAAACAAAATACACTGTACTGTGCATGCATACGTTTGTATCATATAAATCACTAAATATCATAGTTAACCCATAGTTCTATATAATCATTATACTTTGTAAATGATTTACACCTTAAAGGCATTAGATTTGTAAACTAAAGAAATTGTTTTTCCATGTACCGGTACTGTAAAACGGAATTGGAACATATTTTTCATCAATATTTGAAAGCCATAAATAACTTTATTTATTTAAAAATGTCAACTTGGATGTGTGATTAAATTAATTAACAATTTCATTAATTTATATTCTGAATAAGGTAAAACATGTTTTAATTTAAAAGATTTATTAACCTTTCTTTACATGTAATTATAGGGCACAAGTATATTTCTCTATTATTTAAAATTAAAGTTCCATAAATTAGAACTTTGATTTAATGTTAAAAACAAAGTAATTTTCTTAATAGCTCATGGCGATCAATAAGAAATTGTTACATAGCATGAATATTACTGTCAAATTCCTATTTTCACAAGTTGGCGCAGTCACGAGTGAAAATATGTCTTCTTTTATTCATCCCGAATGAAATATTCTCATGTCCACTCAAAAAGCATATAGATGTTCCATTTATTATGTGTGCTATTTGAAATAAATAAATGTATTCACACAGCATTTTAACTGGCACATTATATATGGTATGTAGCCAACAGTTACTTGGATCGATGTTTTTAATCCGTAGACCATTTGACATGTAGCCAACTTGGTTAAACCCAAATGTGTTATTTTCTCTGAGTATAAATCTCTATTTTCACTGGGTGAAATAACAATTCTCTCTCACTGATATTTTTTTATATTTTATGTGTAAGCATATAACAATAATTTTTATTATTAAAGTTTCTCAGGTTTTTGTTGATCTCGTAAAGAGATTTGACTAGAAAATGTTTTTCCCATGAAACATTGCAAAACTGTCTCTAATAATTCAGTCTCCAAGACTTTGTGTTCACTGTCCTCAAATTATTCTTTAATGAAAATAACTGCGTAACGAGATTTACATAATTCTATGTATCGATATCTCTTTATGCTGTCCATACTTAAAATATATGTTTGGTTTATGTTTTCTTTTTGGCTCTTTTAAATGACTATTTAAGAAGTGACTGTATATATTATCTGCTTATATTTGAATTATATTATAAATTCGACTACAGTATGGTACAATAAATGAATTGTGAAATATATTTTTCCATTTACATATGAAACAAAATTTCATTAACGTATATTTATTTATTTTTAAACTTTCATTGAGAAATAAAAAAAAAATTTTTTATTGGTATACATTTCGTAAATTTTAAATCATTTACTGCAATTTTTGGTTTTATAAAAATGGATCTGAAAATGATTCTTTAGAAGAAAAGAAAAATTCATATCCCGGGTACCATGTAAACAATAAATTAGTTAAACCATTTAAAACAAGAATTTTGTTAAAATTAAATTGATTTTTAATTTTATTTAATCATTCTTCATTTATTGCACTATACTTTAGATTTAGCAATACATTTTATACTCATACATTTGGATAAGCATCTGTTTAGTCGGTGCTTTTAAAACAATTAATTAGTTTGCTTATTCATCTATGCAGATCATTTGTTTTGTATATTTTATGTTGTATATTTTGTGACCAATATTCATATATTTTGTACCCCACTTCATTGTTGATTTAACTAGAATCGGTCACATGGTTTAAATATAAAATCTGTTGCCTCCGTTAATCATTGAATCTAGTCTAATTGTTCAAACAATCCAGAAACTTTCCTGGCAATATATTCCTAAGAGATTTAATTTCACTTGATTTAAGGGTGTTCATTATCTTTGAAAATACATGTAGGATGCTGTTTGAGAAAAATAGGTGGCTGCATCTAACAAGCATGGGAGAGTAAGACACATAGACTACAAGTATGATTGGTGTTTTGTATTGAGATGTATATAAATTTAACATTACTTTGATAAACTCAGTCCGTTATTCTTCAAGTCATTGGATAATATAAGAGTTTATTTAATTAAAAACTAAATTAATTTTTTTTTTTTTTTTTAGGCAGTAATAGCTGCCAAAATCATCGCTTGCCACCTAACAATGACCTGAATTAATATAAAGCAAATTGTTATATTATTTATAATATATAATATAAAATAATTTAATAAATGGACACTTATGCTTTCCTTACTATTGATATATTGTCCGATACATAACGGAGGCTATGAATTTGGCTCTGTGACCGATTCTCTTTAATCTTCTATTGCATTGTGGCTAAATACATTTGTTTTTTTAATGTTGCTTCCAAACCATATTCACATCACATTTATTTGTTTAAATAATTTTTTACTGGAATTGTTTTTTTAGAAGTCAGTATTGTGAATATTATTATTTTACTGCAGGTAGATTGCCTTTTTATTGACATGACCTTTGTGCAATATGGCGTCTGAGCAGTGTCTCAGTTATAGTTTGGCTATTTATTTGCTCACAGTGTAAATACGGTGTGCATAATGTCCTTGTAATGGTGTAGCTGTTACCAGTATTAGTATCGAGGTGGGAAGCGAATGAGTGTGTGAGTGAGTGGGTGTATGTGTGTATTAGAGACCGCATTGTACAAGTTGTCCTATTAAAGACCCAAACATGCTCATATTGTTCTGTTTTCAATTTAAATAGAAAAGTGTTTTACATTGTCTTGAAGATCTGTAATGGGAGCTGGTCAATTGTACCGCAATATATAACATTAACGAGCCCAGGGTTCAAGAAGAAAACATACAGATAGCATATTTATACTATATATATAATCAAAGTTTTAAATACCATGTAATAACTAGAGTCGAACGTGCTTTAAATGCCAGGAGCCAATTTCACCATACATCGTATCTACATGTAGTTTACAACTAGTTGTGGGCATAAACAAATATCTTACTAAAATTGTAATAGAGCTTACTGGCTAAATAGAGAATATTAAACGACTTCCCTCTAACTGAAGCCAGTAGGAACACTTTATACCAACACTACTACATATTTCTCTCCTCAAGTGAAGATGTGTCCAGTTGTGGGCCACGGGCAGTTGAGCTGTTACATGTTCTGACTGGGTTATATTTGTATTCTTGTGTTAAGAACACACACCCAGTCCCTATGTCAGCTCCAAATGTAACGAACATCTAATCCTCCACTGAGGAGTAGCGAACCAGGATCATCTGTGTGAGAGGCCAGTGCTAAAGGGAAGTTTTATTTCAAGATGTGCCTTTAGCAGTTGCCCATGTACACAAATAATCCTGCATGCAGACGGATGATTCTAGTTAATATTTATACAAAATCAACATCCACAACTTTTACCAAAATTAAGTTTATTCATTTAAAAACTTTCTATTAAGGTACATAATATTTCTATTTGATATTCCAGACATTATACATTTATTCGTTCAAACAACCAATGAGCTGGAGACATTGGTCGAGGAATTTCATTTTACTAACATAATTTCAAGAAGTACATCCTTGCTCAAGAAGACATGCATGAACAGAACAGAACAACCGAAGTTGGACCAGAAAGGTAAGACCATCTCTTGTCACAGAATTTAGTGGAATATTTAGATACATTCAAGACAACCATCTATCTGATTATTCTAGAGTAAGTATCGTTATTAAAATGTCATTTTGAAATATTTAACAACTACTCCAGTAATTCCACATTTGTCTTTTCCTATTTCCTTTTTAAAATTTCTTCTAATCCCCTTTTCTAAACTTCACTGTTTATCTCATTTTATAAACAAAGTTTGGAAAACTTGATATACAAAGCTATGCAGAAAAGCACATGCTAATTATACAGAAAGTCTTGGAACAATAAAATTTTACATGAAATTTTTTTTTTGTTCAGTTATGTAGTATTTGGGCATGTTTGATGTATTGTTTCTTATGCAATAATTATTTTCAGTAAGGTTTTGAATTACTGTAATACTAGCAACCAGTTCTATGAGCTGAAATATGCAAATAACTGAGCTATGCATTTAACTGACATGTAATTGATTGGGCATAAGTATGTCACTTTTCTATCGGCTTTTTAGAAACAATCTCTTGCTCTGTACTAATCAAATATTATTTACAAATATGAATGATTATGTTCAGTGGCCTGACGACCACGCACAATACAGCAATTACCAAACTGATCAACATACATTTTAAAATTAAGACCATACATGTACATTGTATATTAATGATAAAAACTATGAGATAATATATGCTGTTTAATTTTTTTTGTTTGGTAAATTATATTGTTGACACAATATCGCACATATTTTCAGTTGGATAGTATTGAAAATTGGAGCCAATAATTTGTCACAAATTTATCTGACCAATGTCCAATTAAGGTTGTATATTTTTCAATGGATTGCATTTGTAAAATATATCCATCATGAAGTTTCTACTGATCATAAATAGGAATCCTGAGCAAATAGTTAATTTATATCGAGCATTTCAAAACTTCTATAGTTGTGCTTTGGTTTTCAACTTGAAATGAAATCCGACTAAATTAAATTGTTTTCTGCATAGAGTAATGCAGTTTACATATAAGGAGATATCATTTGATTTTAATTCATACATATGGTTGCTATGATGATTAGAACTTCGAATTTAAATATAAAATTCTTAAAGGAACATTTGTTTAAAAGAAAGACTTTTATAATTTCAAAACATTACTTTGTATTCTGTTCTTGTAGAGGGAGTAAATGCTATAAACAGTGCCAAACAGTAAGGCAGATACCAATCAAATTACCAACATATACTATTTTACACATTAATGAATACGTACGTATACATGTATGTAACAGTTTTATATAAATAAATACAGGATTATGAATATGCATATATTCATCAAGTTGTGAGCACCTTTAATATGTTACATTTTACACATATGTAAAAGCTGTATATAGATTAACACAGGGTAATACATGATTATTAATATTCAACAAGATATTTTAAAATGCTTTAGTTAATGTCTTTGATAAGTTGTTGATGTCCATAGTGGTATATATAGTTCAACTTCATTCCGTTTGGCTTCGATAATAAAATAAGCCTCTACAGGCTTTTGGCAACTTGTCATTTATTGGTATTTTTATATATACCACCATTACCATCCAAAAAATACCTCTCATTTCCATAAAGCAATGTAAGTAAGTAGTAATAATTATAAAAGTTAACTTAGAATTCAATGTTTTGACCAACTTGATAAAAAAAAATTATATATATATATATATATAACTGCTCAAACTACTGGTATCTAAAACTAATACCATTTGAACTATTGGTACTGTTGTTTTATGGTAGGCCTATAGACTTTTGCTATTTTATATATATCAAGTTTTGACCACAGCATTGAGCATAACATTGGACTATGACATTTAGCTGTACGTTATTTAAGCTATGGACTTTATCATATCTTATAGCATGCACTAATGAGTTGCAACCACACTGATTTAAAGATAAACAATGAAAGTTAAATACTTTGATAATGTTTTCACTCCCCACTGTTGTCTTGCTTGCTTCCTTTTGCTGGTTGGTATTGTAGTGACATCTGTAGCAGTTCGTAACATGTAGGTAGTGATCTCGTTATGTACTCCCTGACTTCTGTATTGGATCGCTGAGTGTACTTTAGCGATGCTAACTGCATCTGTAACAGCTCATCGATAATGATCATTCCATACAAGCACACATCACGACAGCACACATCACATTTAGTTGCAATGTTAGAAGCTTGCGTTGTGTCATCTAACTCACAACCATCTTGATTCAGTGATTCTGAACCTTCTGATGGTGGTTTTGAATATTCTGATGGTTTTGAATCTTCTGAAGGTGGTTTTGAACCTTCTGATGGTGGTTTTGAACCTTCTGAAGGTGGTTTTGAACTATCTGATAGTAGTTCAGAACCTTCTAGAGTACCTTCTGGTAGTTTTAAACCAGATAGATTTGAACCTTCTGGTAGTGTTAAATCTTCTGGTGGCAGTTGGAAATTAGGTCTTTGATGTGAATCATTGCATTGTTTTCTATATTTGCTATATTGATTCACACAGGAAACCATGGGACTGCTTCTTGATGGCTGCAGCATGTTTGTATTCTTAATAATCATCTTCTTGGTCAGTGATTTTCTCTTTGCATTGTAACTCGTTAAATCAGCCAATGTGAGGTTGTATTTTGTAGACACAAACTCTTCAGCAGTACTAACAGACTGATTTGGTTTCCGTTCATGTTGTTCTCTTTCACAGTCCACAGATGACATTGAAGACGAGCTCTCTTGGCAACTGGAATCCTTGTTATTAGAGTTCACTTCTATGCTAATGTTGTCTTTTTCATCGTCTGAAACATCTAACAATTCATCATACAATTCAGAATTAGGTGATTTTTTCCCCTGGTCATTGACAGTCACTGCTTCCGATGTTAAAACTCCATTCGATGGCTTAGACTCAGCATCAGTCTTGTCTGATGTTGATATCTCATCTTCTATGGTTATATGATTATCAGCTGCCATTGTATTCTCATCTTCAAGATCATCAAACAAATCTTGTGCAGAATCGGAGCTGTAACAAGTAGAGGCTCTCTTCGATTGCATCCTTCCACACAGTAAATTCCATTGAAATCTCTTTGCAACTGGCGTACCATTGGTTTTACGATGAGAACAATCACTTGAAATTGTGGTTGAATCTGGTCGTTCCTTTTCCCTGAATGTGTCGGAATCAAAAATAGGTCTGCAGCAAATTAATCTGCTGAAATTTAGCAGTGTGTTTACTCTCGCATGGTCTGGGCGAGTTGGTATCTGATAGATGTCGTCGGGAGACTGAAATGGTTCAGATTGTTCACAAGTTGTTGGGTATTTTGAAAATATATGAGTTGCATGCCAAAGGTAATGGTCAAACCATGGCAAATAGGACAAACCAGTTGCACGGATCTGTATATGTTCGCATATGTAGGCTTCAAAATTATTTACTGGAGTAAATAATTGTGCTGTCTCTTTTAATTTCCTGAAAGTATTTCAAACAAATGTTTATTATGGAGATGCCTGCAAAGGAATGTACCGGTAACTCTAATGCAAAAGCTTATCAGGTAAATTGGATGCCAAATATGAGGGCTGTCAATCGTGGTCAATATTGTGTGGAAAGAGCTACATGGGTTTTTGCCCAAAAAAAGGAAAATAAATCTTACCAAACCCATTGTACTGTCTACAGGAGTGGGACATAGTGCAGTGCAAGAGTGTCAATGGGTCGCAGGATCTATGCTCCTCAGGGGACCCATTGGGTTATTTCCCATTCTAAGCTGTGATCCATGACTTGTCTATCAAAGGCCGTGGTGCATGCTATCCTGTTTGTGGGAAAGTTCACATAAAATATCACTGGCTGTTATTTGAAGACGAGTAGCCTATGTGGATGCAGCGGGTTTCCTCTGACCAAGTGTAGATATAACCGTACATTTCATATGATTTGACATTCAATAACTGCTGATTAATAATCAATGTGTTCCAGTGCTGTCATTAAATCAACAAACTTTATTATACCCTTCCCATCCTACTATACATATTTTAAATGTTTTTGACCTGTTGGAATCCTGATATTGTTCTTCGAAAACGTTCCACGTTTCAGTGAGTCTTGATACTGGTAACGAGCTCAAGCCTGTGAGAATGGAAGCTAGTGTGAGCAAGTTTCGTGCACGATGACAGTGCTCTCCGACCTGGAATAATTTAAAGGGTGAGAGATTATCATTTTCACATATCCTACCTGAACCATTATATTTATTTATATTTATATATTTCTTTGCTCAATTAATGTCATTTTAGATAAGACTGCACATTGCAAAAAAAAACATTATTTAATATAATTTATTGTATCTGTTATTGAATATTTGATTAAAATTTCGATGATTTTGGACATGCTTGCTATAAGTATAAAGAAAAAAAGTAAAATACATGTATAACTGTCTTCAAAATTGTATTTGTCCAATAATACACATCAGATTCAATAATATTAGTTGGTATATGCACATAATAATATTAACATGTATTAGCATAATTAAATGTTTACAAACATTTGTACAATAAAGGATGTAAAATAGTGTTTTATCATAGACAATTTTGTTTAGTATTGGTATTGATGGATTAATGTTACTATATGGATAACAAACCTTTAAGCAATAACTTATTATCCTGGCTTGATCGCTTGGGTTTTCAGCAGATAAAATTTCCTTGGTGATGAATTTGACGACTGTAATTGAATAGTTTTTCAAATTCCACAGTCTTTGTAGATTGTGCTAGAAGAAAAACAAGCACCAGTGTCAAAAACACAACACAAACATCTAGAATCAAAATTTAAACTTTCAGTCTGGACTCTAAGTCAAATGTTCATACATCGGATTTATAAAATGTTAGTATATGTTTATTTATAATAAGTTTAGAAAAAACAAATGTCAGGGTAGACATGTCTAAATAGAATTTTAGTCTTAACCAGACTTGCATAGCACATATTATATAGGTTTATAGATTTTTACCAATAATAACACTAAGACTTGTTGTTAATATCTCATTGCATGGTTGTTCTATTTGTTTCATTCCATACAATTTCATCTTATTATTTTATTGATTTTGTTGTTACATAATCACCGGACTTGCATTCTTTTTAAACTGGCTTAATGAATATGAAAATAATATAATACAATATGTTCGTTACATACCACGTTAGTGCCAGACTGGTGTTCTAGAATGTCCTCTTCTCTCAATACCAACATCAACTCAGCTGCCATCAATGTCAGTTCATCAGCTATCTGGTTTGTTCCAAAATCTTCTAACTGTGGATTAAGTCTATAACATTTAAACAAATCTCAATTAATTTATGACACTGTTGTTCGGACTAGTTTTATTTACTACATCTTTTATTTAGTTTTTAACATATTTACCACCCGTCCTATTGAACGTAAAGCTGATTTTGATTTGCATTTCCATAAAATGTATGTCATGACTGTTTTTAGGCACATTGTAATGTAACTGTCTACTGAGTAGCTTTACAGACACAAAACATAACTTTAAGAATGATTACCCCTATATATATGTATTTATTTATGTATGTACGAATGCACACACGCACGAACACACACACATACATGTACACACATACATTCATGTATATATATTCTAAACTAATTAATACACATGTATAACATAGAACATCAGATTACGAATTGTTTTTGTTATTATAAATACATGTACCTCTTCATGGAGCGTGTTTTAAAAACACCCATAACACGGTTAGGCAAGGTGATCTTATTCCTCATCCTCTTTTTACCTACAGCATGACGCGATTGGTTGCGGGCTCTTCCAGCAGCTACGAAGCAATTAAATTACAACATTATTATTCTTCACAAAATGTTCAATAACACCATACTTTAACAAACCCAGTTAGTATACTGTTTCTATATGTTTGTAAATAATCCAAATGAAAAGTTGGTGAACTATTCATAATGTACATTTCATTGTCAACCATGTTATCATAGTTTTCTTTGAATATATATATAAATAATATAAAGTGAAACCTGCTGTGAAGGAAACTTTTATATAACAACCAGTTGTCTATAAAGGCCATTTTAGATCATTTTATGTCCCTTTGGTATATATATATACATGTACATATATATGTATGCATTATAACCTCTATGTACATGTAACTGTCACATGTTTATAGATGCCACTTCCATACGTCTCTTGAGTGTCCTTTATAGACAGGTTTGACTGTTGTTGTTGTAACCTATTTACGTGCTTATATCCAATTAAGGTTCAAGCACGTCTGTCGTGGTCACACAGTCCAGCTGCCTTGACTGTCTTCCCACGACAGAAGTTAGTGTTAGTATGAGAGAGGAAACCCGCTACTCCAAATTGACAAGTAGCAAGGGATCTTTCAT
>JAUTCZ010029343.1:0-12863 GCA_032273805.1 Melanodrymia brightae | reverse complement strand
CTTTGGTGACGTCACCAATGATCCGATTGGTTATTAATTGTCACCAATATATAGCTACACCAAAGGCACATACATTGATATAGAATGAGTCATTCAAATGAATATTTGATAGCTTACAATCTAAAATTTGATGTGAACAAAATGAGTTGGTGGCCATATTGAATTATGACGTCATTCGCGCAGTAGGGTGTTCAGTGAACGTGGTCCTATTAAATTTTTTATTCTAGACATCATAACCATGCTGTTTGCCAAATGGCATGTTAGAATCACATTTTGCACTATTATACCATTATATGTCAAGACTCCACCGGACTATTTGTTGAAAAAATGTCTTAACACATTTAATGGTCTTTTTTTATTTCAGTGCCAACTTGTCTAAAGCAGCATGGGGAGCTCTAGAAAAGAATTGTAGTCAGTTATTTATCAGATCATATGAAATTGGTGTACTTTTCCTGCAAACGTATTTTGTGAGTACTAGTGCATGATTTGTATCAAACAATTTTATAATAAATATTGATGAAGATTTGTTTGTAGATCTTGTAACTGTTGTAATTGCATTATGGATTGTCAGTTATTCAAGAGAATAACTTGGGAGCAAAGTATAATTAAACTAGATGCAACTCAAAGCATGGGTTTCAAGGATACACCCACCCTCCCTACATGTACTCACATACAAAGTTTGACAGCCTACAACAATTAACATAGGATATATTGTATGGAGGTCAGGTCACAGTATAGGTCAGTGACCTACTTTTGGTGTGCAAAAAAACCTCCCCGATACCTGTAATAAATGTCTAAACAGAATATTAGTTTTATTGATTATTTTAGCCATTACAAATTATGTAGCACAGAGGGTCCATGGGTCAAAGGATTGATCCTCCTCAGGGAAGCACAGTAGCTGTATTGAAATAAAGTTGGCTATGAAAAGGATATACCGTATATATTTGATTAATTTGGTTCAAAATGACTCGCAAGTATAATAAAAGCATGTATAAATTGGCATCATTAGTCTAAAGCCAACTTTCTATTTTAGGCAGAAAGTATGCACTGAAAGCTCTTGTAATATTTATATTTAGCACAAGAGGTCATACTCGGTCTAAAACTAGGTGTTAATTTGTATCGGCTAGAATTAATTTATTTCTCATTACGACTTATATAACATTTATTTATAGGACACGATAAAACTAACAACTGATGCTGAAGAAGCAGTTTCATCCTCTCAACCTTTGTTTCCACTGCCCTATGACTTGCCTCTCAGTAGGTACAACAAAGGAGGTCAGTTATCATTTCCATATTACATATTTATGCTGAATTACTTTTATATGTAATTATTACCCCAGAGGGCAAACATACTGGGGAAATGTTTATCATATTTTCAGACCGAGAAATATCATATCATTGGTATAACTGGTCACTCAATTGGTTATTAGAACCAGCACCAACCAATGATACAGGTAAAATAACTTTGGCAACACATCACAATAATTTATTATTTCTTGTAGATATGGCGTTAGGCCGATTAGCTCAATTCATGTTTTTCCAGTGTTAGATTGATATAAAATAAGTTTGGAATGTATTGCAATAAAACATCTAACGAAGGTACTAAACTCTCTACCATGTATTTAGTCTGTCGCTAAAGCTTGTGACAATAATTTTGTTATAGTTCTGAATCGTTCTCAAGAATTATTCTTTCCATTTTACAGATCGTCCCTGGATGATGGATATTCCATGTGTTGATTTTCCAGACGTCAATGGAAATATGTGGTGTCCTCCAGTGTAACACAGATGGCCAGAAATTACCATAACATTTTATCTTTCGAAATTAATTACATTTCTCCAATTAAGTCTTTCAAGTGGATTAATTTCTTCAGATCTACAGGGAATTATTATGATACAATTATAACATTTATATCCTGTGACTTTGTTTTGATATAAGAAATGTGGCAGTTTTCTATTGTTTGGAAAGCAATGAGATCATGCATGTTTCTTGGTAGCAATACATGCTTGTGAATATACGTTAGAAAAATACAAATAAACAACTGGAGTCAAAAATGTATATGCTCTATTACATAGCTTCCACATGTGCATATAAAACCATTTTTCATTTACTTTAAATGTGTGAAGAATTATATATTGTTACAAACATGTTTCTGGATTATTCAATTATTTTGAGTACCAGTAGTTTAAATGCACAAGAACCAATTATTTTGGTACTTTCGACAGATTCGGTGCAATAACTATTTTTGCAAGTTTAGCCGAATAAATAAATGTACAATCTAGGTTTTTTTTGTACTAAAGAAAATGGGACAGTGAATAGAAAATTGGGTAGCGTATATATTTAAAGTTTTGCATTCTGTAGAGAATCACATGTACAAATATGGAAATATACAGTTCGCTTGTAATTTAAGCCATGGACAAAATAAAAATAAAATATATATGGGTACAAAAATATTCGTTCTGGAAATATACATCATAACTACATATTACCAGTACTCCACTTTCACTATGACCAAAGTATAGCAAGGAGTGATATAGTAGCAGAAATGAATTCATCCAATCCGACACTGCTAATTAATAATAATCAATGTGTTCCATTGCTGTTATTCGAAGAAGAATAGCCTATGTGGTAGTAGCAGGTTTCCTCTGACCAAATGTCAATATAACCATGCATTTGACATCCGCTGTTCCAGTGGTGTCATAAAACAATTCGATACCCCAATGTGCAAGTTGTACAACTTTGCCTCATTTCTAATAAATCTGCCATGGCTCTATCAGAAGCAGTTTTGATCAATCTTTCTTTTTCTGTATTAAACGGGATTCTAAATTTATGAAATGATATACCATACTATAGTACAGACAGTTTATTTAATGAACAAGGGCTATTAAATTAATATAAAGCACTTTTTCCCTTTAGGAAGAACAGATTTGGTGTACAATCACAACACAAGCCAGTATATTTATACGTTTTAATGGATGAATTGTCATTTGCTATCATTCCCTAGAAGTTGATCCACGATGATGTCTTGAAGTAAAATGGTCACTTCTGTTAACAATGAGGAAAACACTTTTATCCTTACATATACAAAGATCTATCACATTCATATGTATATAAATAAACCCACAATAATTGTCGCGTTTATTATTGTTCTTTACAAACTGCACAAAGTTACACTTCCTATGTACAAGAAATTCTGTTCCTGTTATTAAAAAAAGTGCTGAGCTTTGTTACCTAGTCACATAAAAAGATAGAAATGTAGATTGCTCTTCATCTCAGAATAAATAAGACAATATTAAAGCAATAAAAGCAAAAGCTTGTATGAAAGTAAATAACTTTAGCCGAAATGAAGCTCAATAAATCAAAGTATTCTTCATTGATCTTTACTATAGAAACGAAACCGAACTGCATACTAAGATGTGCATGAACATAAATTGTGTAAAGCACCACTCCATCCCCAAGAATCAAACAGAAAATGATAAAACATCCTAAGTAATCCATATTTGATTGGTTTGGCGTATGCACCAAATATAATGATAAAACACAATATATAATTTTTTCCTATAATCTGTTGCAGCATAACAATGGTTAAATACAAGTTTTCTAATAATTGTATCATGCAATATGCATGTCATGGTGGTATGATAGTGGGTGGGATGGTTGTTATTCTGGAGCAAAAAAAAGCAAAGACTTACCTACTACACATCGAACAAATTCAATCAATATTTTACAGGCGGTACAGTAAATTAATGGCCTTCCAAAATCCTATAAATATATTTCTGGAATAGCCCTCGAGAGCCATCTCAAAATGCCGACATCTATACAAATAACTTTACAATAGGATCCAGGATTCAATCCAAACATGACTCTTCTATATGAAACATGCATTACTATGTCAATAATATAAATACACTTTTATAGAATACTCCAAAATACTACGAAACATTAAATTATACTATACCATACAATTGATGTTTACAAATGTCCTATTAATAACAATACGTATGTATAAAAGTGTTGTTTGAATGCTGGGAACCGATACTTGTCAAAATCTAAACGAAACTGGGACCAATGCCCACTCCCTTATACAAATATTTGTATAGTAAAGTGTCAGTATTTTGAGACAGCCCATAATGATAAGTTAAATTAATGGAACTTTATTGAGAACTTCATATTCTACAGTATTAATAAAAGTGAAGGCAGAATTTTGTAAGATCGAAATACAGGCGACTGTGGTCAAACCCATTGATGCAATATTTTTTTTATTACACACATCGTTAAAATTCTATTACAACCTTGGTCAATTTACTGACTTTTATTAACATCATACTATATAATAATGTTGACCATTTGAAACTAAATACGGAACTAAATTCACTTTAAACACAACTGAAATATTCTAACTTGTACCTCTGCAAAAGATCTGCAAAAGATCTACAAGTTAGACTGTTTCAATATTTTCTTCAGTCAAGTTTCTATACACCAAAGAATATTATTTCTTATATAGCAAAATCTAGAATCCATGGAAAACTGATTTGACAAAGAAGCAGTTTTCAATTTCATTTACATGTCTCAGCCTGTAGACAATTTTCTATCAAAGCTGTTATAAAAATTTAGTTGCACTATTTCAGTATTTTCAGTCAAGCCCGACTTCAATAATCTATATAATCGAACACCACAAATATCTATTAACTACAAGATAACCATTTCCATTAAAAAAATAATAATAAAATATCACAATTTTTCTTACCTGGAAACACTACCAACAGTATAAAAAGAATGTAACGACCTTTCAGACAATTCTATCACTTATATGTTTGCTGCCACTAAAACAAGACCCTTTTAATAATTGCCATTATATATTTATTTTGATATTATACAATGTTCCATATATAAAATAACAGAATAATCATGTCATACATTAACATTAGATTACACACAGATAGAAAATATTAATTTCTAAATCTTTCTACATTGCCGTAAAACCAGTTTAAAATAAAATGTAAATTGCAATTCTATGAATGTTCAATTGCAAAACTTAAAAGCTTGTGCACACTATGGTTAAACCTATTAAATCAAATTTACTGAAATCACCCCATGCTATTACCGTAAACTCTGCCATTAATGTAAACTCTGCGATTAAGTTAAATGAATATTATAGTGCACGTCTTTGGAGTTGTCTTTGTTCATTACGAGCCATAGATGTGTTAATTGTTTAGTTTGTCTTGTTTATTCACAATTATTAATTATGCAAAAATTAATTCAAATTGTGTCAACAGGATTTATTTGGAAGCCTGAAAACTGCTGGCATTTATTGCTGTGAACATCTTTATTCCGAGTAGTCGTTATTATATGTACATAAAAAATTGCTTTATTAACGTTATATAAAAGCATAAATATTCGACATAAGTTGCATAAAACAAATTTTGTAATTCATCCTTGATTAAGATTTAGTTCTGTTGTAGACAGTTAAAGCTTAATTAAACTACTTATGATACTTTTTGCCACATAAATGTGACTTGAACAGTTAATGAAGCCAAACTAATAGTACAATTAAAAATAACAACGAATATCACCGTGAATTTTAATAAGTGATTAGCAATGTACTGGAGTGACAAACATTCCTTTTTTCTCCACACATCACTGTGTATTAATCGATACTGGTACATGTGTTAGTATATCATTGTGTACAAGATGATACAACACACTTTTGTTATCAGAAACCTCACAATGATACTGCATAGATAGGCTGATATCCAAGTACGAGACAACTGTAATAACACAAAGCTTTGAACTTACACAAATTGTCAAATTCAAAGTTGTAAAACTAAAAAGTCAAAGCTATGGTTCACGGGTTAATTAGTGAGGAACAATAGTCTCAATGTGAACAATGCATGTTTTGATATATTGTAATTGATAAAATAGTTCGATGACATTGGAAGTTAATATTTAAATTATGACATTGAACATAATTACATGTCTAAATTTATTTTAAAAACTTATTAGGCCTTTAGTTAGGTCTCATATGATTATGAAGATTTCATGAACAAAAAAATAAAGGTCAGAATTTACAGAAGTATTTAACACATTAAAACACGTATTTTCTTTGTTCAAGATTAGGATGTTACATTTTACAAATATATAGATTTGTAATAAAACTTACCAGTGGTGGGGGAAAATAAAATTGCCAATCGGTCCTAACTGGCATAATCAGCACCCCACCATGCCCTCCCCATGATAAAAAAAAAACCTTACCTGAAGTTACTCCATTTTATAAGTTACAACCAAAATATTGCAATTGAAAGTTGTTCAAACTTTCAAAAAATGTGTTTGTTGTGATGTAATTCAGAAGTATACGATCATCCTTGTTTTAATATAAATCGAGAATGTTGCGGATGTATTGAGTGCAGTAAGGTATCAGCAACAAGTCAACTAATATATCAAGAAACACAAATAAAACAAAATCCGGAACATTTTGGTGTCTTAATTCACCAGGCTGTGACATGAGAAGCCAGCTCAATACATTGCAATTATAATATAAATATAGATTTTCTTTTTCTAGTAGCCAATTGATGAATGTATTTTTCATGGTTTAACCACGTTTACTATTGACAATTTGCTCACACAATTCGATTATGTAGTTCATGATTATAATTCTTGATAATACACAAAACCATACAAACTTCTTGAACAGGAGCTTTCAGTTATTTTTATTAACTCATAAAATGATAGGAAATGAAAGCAGTAGAATGATGTCATCCTTAACTTAAAGCAGATTTTTATTTTGGAGGTTAATTTAATATAAACATCTCAATAAATATTACACAGATTTGTATAGCAACCTACAAGGCTCGTTATTCGAGTTCAAGTGACAGACAAATTACTTTATGTAAAACTCATCCATATGTAAAATTCAAACTGTGCATTAAAAATGGCATGTTTTGTATCATTTTTTGTGTGTACCTGTAACAATAATATAAATAAAAGTTGATGAAAAAACATAGTGATGTCGTGCCTTTGTACAGTGTATTGCAACAGGAAGCGGTACCACACACTCCTCAGCCTTCCCAAACATCACTACTTCAATAAAAACTCATTTTTATAAGTGATATCAGATTGCTTACATTAAAAACGTCTGATAAATCTATTGGTTGAACACTAAAATGGTTAAATAGGTATGAGAATACCAATTCTTTTATTCATACTGAAATGAAAATGGATTTTGTGACCATAATCCAAAAAGGGACGGACAGAGGAAATATATAAACCTTCAATGAATATTCACTGCACAATATGACTGTACATAAAATGCAAGGTGTTAGTTAGCAAAGATTATGAATACGGATTTATATAAAGTAAAGATGTTTAACATGGTATTAATAAATGCAACAATTCAATTACATAAAAAGAAATCTCTAGGCCATCAAGAGTGTATTAATGAAATTTACATCATTCTTTAAAGTTCCTATAGACATGGACAAGCACGTACTGTAGTTTCCAAAAATAACATTACCCCTCAGATTTCCTAATAAACGGTTTGATTACATAAAATGATAAAATAGTGAATTTTGTAGTGAAAATAACCATGCTTGGTTCACTCGTGAGATATGTTTAACAAAAATATCTATTTGTATCACGAAACAATTTGTCCAGTTAATTTTTGAAAATAGTAAGCTTTTATTTGGTTAAAGCCAAGTATAAAAATCAGGCACAAGCTGGCAGTCAGTAAATCAACGAATCGGGTCTTAATTGAATGCCAAGTGCATTTTCACTATATAACCACCAATTTTTATTGTTGGGTTATAATAGGTTAAAACTGTTTTAAATAACCTCAAGTGTCTGTTTAATTACTTTGGTGTTTGTCGTAGAGGGGTTTCTGTGGTTAATTTCAGTAATTACAGATGCCTGAAACATGAAATAAGTTGGACGAAAAGGAATTCCAATTTACGAAAGGTCCGATTTTGAGAAGATTCACCGCATATATTATTTTCTACCCGATTCCTACATGACATTTGGTTTCTCCAGGAATAAAAACAGGTATCAATACTTTTACAATGAATTTCACAAGATCCATTAGAATACTACATGTTTCACCATTAGATAGTATTTATCTCACTGTAGCGAGTTTGATATGCTTTTAGTACACTGCAGTGACTTTCTACTGTATAAATAATCTCACAATTCCTACAGCTTGTTTTATTTCAATGTTGTGTGACGTCACTCATGTCTATAGAAACTGGCTGTAGACATTTCAATCTGTTAATTTCTCTTGTTTAATTGGGTTTTCCCCCCATTGCTTGAACACTGTAGCACATTGTAATAAACAGAATACTAACCCGGTTCCCATCAAAACCTAATATATTGCAACTTGTGTGGCTTACATCATACAACACACATTTTTGCTTGTGTAGTACGATTGAAAACACTCATTGTAATATAAGATTCTTTATGGAAACTAGCATTCTCTATTTAAACAACTTGTAAGTTAAATGGCATTTCTTTTACACCCTGAAAATCCAAGTTTTCAGAGCCAAAGCACAAATTATTTTATTAACACTGTCTACATAACTACATAACCTGTAAAATGACATAATTGGGTGTACAAAGTCGATATCTCATCACTTGGACAGCCCTGAAAAACAATAGATCTTTAACCTACCTACTAAAGCTTTAACATATCTACTATAGTTTCAACATATTTACTATCGTTTTAACGCATATATTTCCTATAAAAAGAGATGACAAAAATTATGGTCTTTTAAATTTCAGGGCTCACCTTGTAGGTATACAAATTAGTCAAAGGGTTCATTTTAAAAACATTTGGTATTTGGCAAATAAAATGTAAAAAATAGCTGGGTTTTTTAGATTTTCCTAAATCAATAACCCAATTTTTTTAAATGGTTAAAATATCTAGATCCAGTCCTTTTTAATGATTTAATTTAGATCATACCTATTTTTTTCAAAACCATCAACTATTGTAATTAATTTTATGTGTTTTTTTAACTGAAAAATATACATCACACAAATGAGATCTTTAAACAAGCAATCGAATTAAAAATTTTACTACGTTATTTCAAGTTAATTCTCTGTGATCTTATCTAACAAATGACAGCAAGAAAGATACATTAATCACAGCATTATTCTACTATTGTAAACATCATTCAAATGTTATACATTGTGTAGATAATATTAAAATTACCATAAACTACACTTATGAAGAAATTCATTAACATTGATCAGAAATATTGAAGGGTAATGGATATTAATACCATAAAAGAGTTGATCATAGTCCAGATATTTTTCTATAAACCTTGGGGTATGAGAGCAGAATTTATAAAAAAAGAAAAGAGGAATTTATTTAACTTGTATATAATTCCAGAGACAGTTTACCAAGCATCACGGACATCTTGTCAGTGACCAAAGGCAAGAGCAGGTTGTTGTGAAAAATAAAAAATGAGAAAATACCAATTAGTACAAAATGGATGGAATGGCGCTTTAATATGAGCTAATGGTCAGTTCATCTCAGCGGGATCTGCCACTCTGAGATGTAAATGAAACCAAACGACCAGTTGTCACGAAAATACACAATTCCTCTAAATAGCAAATTGCTGTCAAATAAATAACTGCACTTCACAAAATTACTTGCTGTATTACATGATTTATACCTAAGGAAAGTCTGGCCATTTGCGATTCCATCAGATGTTGTGGTGCATGAAATGATATGGTTTAACAACACCGTCTACTCATGCTGCTCTTACACAACAAATGTACTGACCTTCCCTACATCAGACCACAGGGATAAACACTACCATCAAATCACTAGCTGACATATAGCTTTAACAAGATACAAATCTCACATCACCCACTAATGAAGGTAATTTACAATCGTAAACCATACCATCTTGAATGACATAATTTATAACAAATGTCTCCTGACACGAACACTTTCTCGTTCCCATGTTTTATATAAGTCTATATGTATAATTTACAATAAAATTGTGTACAAATGGAACTGAGAAAGCATTGTGCAGATGATCTGTACAATTTATACACATTATAGAAAATAAAACCCTAAGTGATGAGTCTGAGATGAAGTCTACACAGGACCAGCTAGCCTATGACGATGCCTGTTCAGCCCTGCTCCACAAACTTTGTGCACTCACCATAGTCGCAAACAAACATTAAAGTTTCAGCTCATTTGCAATTTTTGATGCAATGTTTTTAAAGCCTATGGAAGTACCAGCGATTCTCTTGAAGCGGACACCGTTCAAGGAAAGCCTTGGAAGTTTACACACTTCCATCT
The DNA here is from genome assembly GCA_032273805.1 of Melanodrymia brightae. Taxonomy (NCBI): domain Eukaryota; kingdom Metazoa; phylum Mollusca; class Gastropoda; order Neomphalida; family Peltospiridae; genus Melanodrymia; species Melanodrymia brightae. Next base: position 2,565 of record JAUTCZ010029343.1, on the reverse strand, counting down.
CCCATTGCACAAGACTGTCTGTATTGGGATCACCGTGGACACATACTAACAAGAACTTTTCTCTCTGTTCATAGTCACAGTTGTTTGCATCAAGCACCTTGCGAATTTCCTTCATCATATCATTAGGGTCCATGGAACTCGTGGTTTTCATACTCCACGTGAAGCGCAATGACCGGGGTTTCACAGGATCGCCAGCTTCTCTCGTTTCATTCACAGACCTGCGGAACAATTTGCTGAAAATTATAAAAACAATCATAACTAACTTGGCGAACCCTCTCTCACAGAGTCTGCTCTGTTCCATCAAGTGTCTGCACTGTTCCATCAAGTGTCTGCACAGATTTTTAATTGTTAATCAAATATACTTGCTCCCTGTAGTACCAAACAGGAAATATATCAGGATTTGTTAAAAGCATGCATTTCTTGGTGATGAAGTTTGTATCATGCTTTATATTGTTTTGTGTATCAGTTAATGTAAAGAATAGGCTGCATGCATTTCTTTTTTAAATTTTATCAAAACATAAATAAATAAAAAAGGGACATGCATGCATGTTTGTTTCCTTTTTGTTTTCTTAATTCAGGTTGAAAATAAAATATGCCAAGAATAAACTAAAATATGAGTATATGAAGATGGTGACTATAAAAGATAGCCAGGAAAATGACATTGCTGACTAGCCATGCAGATTACATTGGCAGGAGATAAATGTGGTTCATGCATAGACGATACATGCTTACCTGTTGATTGCATCAAGAACTATGCTTATTCGTAATTTGTTTTTAACTAAAGAGTTTTGTCATGCTTTTCAAAAATTATTGCTGAATGAACAATACAGATATGGATAAGACTGTGAAAAATGCATTTAGATGAATGCTAATAGAGAATTCATTAATCACTGATTTCTTGTTTGGTACACACTGTGAAAGTACATTTATTTAAATTTTACAGTAATTTCTGCACAGATAGTGCTAAATGTCCAAAATATAAATCTTTCCCACTCGGTGAAATGAAGGTTGCCAGTAATAAATGCTAAGTTTAGGAATAAATTAAGAATATACATAAATACATGCACATTATTCTTATGTGACAGTATTTAAATACCGGTACCTGATACCTGAAAATGAAGTTTCGATACATGTGAAGTAGATGTGCAGTGATTGGTTAGCCCAAGTGGGTTAATGAATGAAGAGAATAAAGCATTCTACTGTATACAGTAACTGACAGGTGAATTTTTCCTTACTTAGAAAGCACCTATTTGCTAATTTGTTCAGGTTTAAGAATTTGCATTAAAGCAACTACTAATTCACAAATAACTATTACATATTTGATCATGATACAGAAAAAGTATACTCACCATTACAAAAACTAGACAAAATTACATAACTCAACCATAATTAAAAGGTTTTTCTGTCAGGATCATTTAATTAATTTCAGCCGAGGTTGTCTTATTCAATTTAATTTTTCAACATGGTGAAAAAGGTTAACTATGCGATGTGAAAATTATTGAATTAAAATGTGATAAGAAATATGAGTAATATAATATTAATGTATAAAATACTAGTTAACCTTTAAGACAAAAAATGGACATGAAAGGAATATTACTCTAATAAAATTATCAATAACTTTCTGCTACAAGCAACCAAAGAAATGTCATCACATGCAAAATTGGATGCACATGCTATCTTTACAAACAAATAGAATATTCTATTAAAACAGGATACTCAGAGCACTTAATAAACATTTTAACTTAAATTATATATAACACGTTCATAAACATATTTTTCAACACTAAAAATGTACACAAGTTTTCATAAGAATTGTTTCGTTACTACATATAATACATTACATCAAACTGTGGCCTGTGGTAGACATTTCTTTTTTTGATATTTATGAATCCCTTATTTCCTAGCATTGTTCATTTCTAAATCAATCCCAGCTACAAAAACATGAACATAATATTTAATATTTTTGTGCAAAAATGTGCTATTAACACACCGTGCTATTAACAGCTGTTCATCATTATGCATACATATAGTTTAGCATCTATTCTTAGCCAGCAAGGTATCTATTCTTAGCCAAACTGTCTAAATTGAAAACACACATTTACACTTATTTAAATAGAAGACTTGGTATATAGTTACAGTTCAGTTAATCAGCAACATGCTTGCAACAATCTAGTGAGCTATTGTAATTAGTTTTATCTGTTAGTCAAACACAGCAAATCTTGGAAACCATAGCAATTTTCAGCCAAAGCAAATTTAAATGCTTTGGTTTTCTGAGTCAGAGCCAATCTCAGTGATTTATTGTAATTAGTTTTATCAGTGAAAGTAAATGTTGGTGCGCCATCGTAGTCAGTTTTATTAAACCAAATTTTGGTGACCAAACAATTAGTTTTATGACTCAAAGCAAATTTTGGTGAGCCAATGTAATTAGTTTTATCTATTGAAACTAATCTCCTAGAATGGGAAAGTGCACATAAAAGACCCCTTGCTTTCATTCGCGGAAGAGTAGCCTATGTGGCGGCAGCGGGTTTCCTCTGTGACCATGTGTCAATATAACCATGCGTCTGA
>JAUTCZ010029232.1:0-12863 GCA_032273805.1 Melanodrymia brightae | reverse complement strand
CAGCGGTTATTGGACGTCAGACGCATGGTTATATTGACACATGGTCACAGAGGAAACCCGCTGCCGCCACATAGGCTGCTCTTCCACGAATGACAGCAAGGGGTATTTTATGTTCAATGTCACATAGACAGGATAGCACCCCAACTTTTAAGACGAGTGCCACCGTAGGTGCTCGTCTTATGCCATTTGTAACATATTTCTGGCTAATAGAGCATTTCTTATTACTAAAAATTTTAATTAACATTTACTTTCGTTTCAATACATGTCTATCCAATGCGTTTGTAGTAGATTGATGTGGTCCTTGGACCTTTGCCTACAATAATTTAGTACGTACTCAAATTATTTTAGACAAAAGGACACAGTAAGTTACTATAACAATTTGGGTGTCCATAAATACATAGGATATACATAATTATAAGCAACAACATGTAAGTAAATGTTCAAATACTCTATTATTACATGGCATAAGACGCGCGCGTACGTACGGTGGCACTCGTCTTAAAAGTCGGGACTGCCCCTTTAAAATATTGATTTATTGATTGTTTGCATCAAAGGTCCGCTAGGTTGATATTAGACACCAGGGCCCGGTTGTTCGAATGCTGGGTTAACGTTAACCCTGAGTTAAGTTCCTAACCATGAGTTAACGTTAAGTACTGATTAAAAATTACGTTGTTCAAACGTTGGTTAGCACTAACTATGCGTTAAATATACCCTAACCCAGCTTTTAACCTGTGATTAGCCAACTCTGGGTTAAGGAAGTTAACCCATGGTTAGTGTTAACCCAGGATTCGAACAACCGGGCCCAGGCCTTTTCTTGGGATTTTTTAAATTCAGCAATAATATTTTGCATAAAATTATAATATTATTATAATTTTATGCAAAATCTATGAGTAAAAAATGGATAGATTGTGCAATATACATCGTAAAGTGACAAATAACTGAATTTAAGGTCATTACAAAGCCATTAGAATCCTACAACTGTCGCCATATTCGGGGTGCTCGGGACACTGTCGGAACACAAACCTATCACAGTCTGCTGTACCGCATTGCAAACGGCGTTGTCTGGATTCAGTCGTATCGTGTTCTATAAATGTCGGGACTCTGACGTGGGTATTATTGCCGAATTTCGTACTAATTACGGGACTGTTCCGGAACGGATTCGGCAAATCGGATCAGAATCGGTATGAGAACTGGAGAATCGGGACGAATTCGGCTGGAAACGACTGAATCGGGACGCTTCCTGAGCAATATCTGATTGTTGTCGTGATTAAATAAATGTTTTTACAATTTTTTTTAATTTCCCGCCACGAATCACAGGATCTTGATCAGACTTTTGACAAATTTTAATCGGGAATGGTCCTATCAAGGACGGCAGTAAAAATCCTGAATGTGTGACTGAGGCTTAATTGAAGAACAGTATACTGTTAGCCCACGAGGCGGCAGCGGGTTTCCTCTGTGACCATATAAGTGTCGATATAACTGTGTGTTTGACATCAAATAACCGGTGATCAATAATACATGTGTTCCAGTGGTGTCGTTAAACAAGCCAGATGTATGGTTTATCTTTATCAAGTTTAGTTCTTTATTGTCTATCAGATTGACATCTTATTAGCATAACAAACAAAATTTACATCTATAATTTATACAATAATAATACTAGTATATAAATAAGTGGAGTGAAACACGACCTGTAGTAAGTGACAACAGCTCACTTGGCTCATGTTTCACTATATAGGTTTGACTTGGAGTGCCGTGTGTAGATTCTATGTTTCTATGGATCGCCATGTAAAATCTGTAGTGCGGTCTGCAAGAGCATAAGCACATTAAAACCATGAGCGCATTATGACATTCAATCTATGAATGCGTATTATGAAGTAACCTTGCTGGAAAATCCGGTAATCTAATAATTAAATTACTGTGTTCCCACGATAGCTGTGAAACAGCCGAGTGTATGTTTAGAATCATCGACTATCGCTACTGTAAAGCCGTTGTAATAGGAATAGAAGTCCGTAGGAATATAGATTTGACGCAATGTATAATATACACCTATACACCTAGGAATCGCAGTCCAAACCAGACTTGTATAAAACAAATAGTTTTATAGCGCTTTTTCATACATTAACTCTAGGACTTGTAGGTAATAATCTTGTTTTATGGATCAGACTATTTGTTTCATTCCGTAAAGATTTATTTTATGATTTAATCCATTTTGTTATGCTATTACCAGACTTACATTCCGGCCAGACTTTCAGGATGGCGAGGACTCGCGAAAAATATGACTGGTACCCATCGCGTTCTATCATATCACATTCATTTCATATTAGGTGCAAAACCCAGTATAGCCAGACTTAGTATTCGCATTATACCGTAATTATTTGTTCTCTGAACACGCTATAGGTCGCTGTTGTGGGTATATAGATCAGTCGGTGACTTTTCTGCATCAGACAGAGACTGTGCCATGATCGTGAAGTTTACCCATAATTATCATATCATTATAATTTACATTCTTCGTATTGATATAGATGTACATATTTATCATAATATATTCTACTATTATATTTATATTATTTATTATTCTAATTGTATGTACATGTGTTATTGTATGTTTATTATCATTGTTGTTTGTTTTTACCAATAAGCCGCTGTGCTTAAGGTTAATAAAGAATTGATTGTTGTATTTACATGTTTATTGGTATGTATAATTAGCTAGCATTAATCAATATAATATAATGGATATTTTACTATGTTTGCCTGTTATCAACTAGATCCAGAAACTGAATATTCTAGTCTTAATTTTCATTTTTAAAGAAAACAAATATCGCATTCCCAGTGTGAAATTACGCCTCAAATACTTTAACTGTGCCAGTTTAAAAACTTGGTTGAACATTACCAAAATCACAAAATTCTGAAGTCGCTTTCTTTCTATAAAAATTATTCTTTAAATGTTTGTTCTTGAATTGTCGGTTCATGGATAATTTTTCATTTTAAACAAAATTTTTTTTTTTTACTTTTCCTTTTGATATTATTCTGTAACATAAGAGGTATTTATATACAAAATAAATATATATTCAATTTGTTTTAAACAATTAAGAAAACTGCCGATATTGATCATAATTAATACTTTTATTGATACAATTCAATTATCTATTTGCTTTAAACCAGATATTGGGAATAGAGTCCAAAGTTTCAATAAACTTTGCCTTCGTCATAGAAATGGGGGCGGGGCGTAGTCCAGCGGTAAAGGCGTCCATCTGCGGCTCGATGGGTCAAAGGATCGGTACGCTTCAGACCTAGGTTTATAGGGTGGAAAATACCAAATAATACGGCCTCCGTGGTGCAGTGGTTAACGTATTCGTTTAGTTCTCTTTGCACACAAATACAACAATTTAGAGTTATATATTACGATATCGTGCAGTTGGAAAGCAATTTCGATACGTTTAGAGCAACTGTACATACTTCCTTACGCCAATGAGCTAAAAAAGTGCATTTCGTGACGAATGTTACTTCCTTTTGCCATGGCAGGGCAGAATAGTGCAAGCCCTTTTTGTTTGTTTTTTAATATGTGCAAAAATTAAATATGTAAGGATTCTTGAAATCATCTTTGTAAAATATTTTTCAGTTTGATTACTATACAGGATGGAAGAAGATGACGACTTGCCAACAGTTTCCAAGGAAGAAGAGTCGCCAACTATACTAAAGGCTCTAGGATTCTGCGACAAAGCTTTCTCCATTTTGTACTCCTTGCAGAAATCCGAGCAGCAGTGTGACCTTGTTCTTCAAGTTACTGATGGAGAAGTCAAAGTTCACAGTCTCGTTATGGTTTCCAGCAGCAGCTACTTCAGGCAGTGGTTTCTCGACCAAACTCACAAGACGGGATTAACATTTTTAATGCCAGAAGTTTCCATGGACGAACTCAGAGGTTTCGTTGAATTTTTTTATACAGGTCGGCTTCAACTGACTTCCTGCAGCATTTCACAGAAAATGGCTCTGTACGAGAAGTTCAAGGTCGATGAAGCTGTTATGCTTTGCAAAATGTTTTCTGATGGAGCAAGCTCTGATACTGTTCTATCAGAGAGCATTGATGGTTCTAATGTAAAGTCGCATGATGGTGATGTCAACTGCAGCAAGGCACAATCATCTTATTCATGTGAAGTGAACATCTCCGAACATGTTGATGTGTTGCCAGGAAATATTGCCAACTCTGGTTCTATTAAGAAAGAAAATATTGTTGGCATGGATGTTGATAATGTACTGTATTCCAAACAATCAAATGAGACCTTCTGCAGCAAATGTAAGAAAAAGATGTCTAGTAGACGTAGGAAGAGTATAAAACCAAGAAAAGCATTCACTCTGTTGAAAATGAAAGGCGAAAACAATGGCAAGAGAAAATCAAAGATTAAAGTTGAATTGGATCAAGCATTTGCTGACAGCAGTGTTGCTGCTGATGATGATGATGATGATGACGATCATAAGGTTGATGCTGATGTCACACCTGGTGTCCATGATCAATTCGATGACAATACAATCAATGAAGAGAGTGACAATCTTGAATACATGGATCATTCCACTAGTTTAACGGAATCGAATACAAGTGATGTGGTGTCACCCAGACCGTCTACGCGGTCATTGCGCAAACGCTCACTCTTGGTGCGCCCAAAAGACTACTCACAGCTGGAAGAAGACCACGGGACATGTAAAAAGGAAACGGTGTATTCGTCTGAAGTTAAGTCTTACATTAGAACAAGTCGGGTGAGGGGAACAAAAGGATTTGGGAAAAAGCGGGTCAATCGACACCTGTATTCCTGTGATATCTGTCAGTACAAGTCTAAGAGTATGAGGGATATTGATGGACACAAGCATTCTAAGCATGATATTGCATTTGATAACACCAAGTATGCTGTGTACAAGTGTCAGGTTGAGGTATGTATATTTTAAGAATTTACATGTACAAGAAAATGTAGGTAGACTAATTATCCATTGGCTCATTTTAAAACGAATTTGGCTAAACATCTTTAAAATTGGCTAACAGTATTTAGTGTAAATTGGTCTCTTTTTAAAACATTTTCAGAAAAATCCCCATTTTCATTTTTACCACGTGTTACTTTTTCCCAATTCATCAAAAAAGAACCTGAGAAAAATGTCCTAGATTGTACCGTGTGTATGAATCAGTAATGGATGTAATTTTTTAATTGTTGATAGGAATGCAATTTTGAAACCCTGGAACCAGCGAGGTTAGATAAGCATATGGCATATCGACACTCCGATGAACGTCCATATGTCTGTGAGTTCTGTGCTCGAGCCTTCAAAACACTACCAGAGCTGAAGTTGCATCTAAACTTACACCTGAATGACAAATTACAGTGCAAGGAATGTGGCAAGAAGTTTGTGTCACCAAGTGGTTTAAAGGTATGTGTCAAATATTGGGATCATATTGGTCGATGATGAAGGATTTTATAACTTATGTTGCTAGATCTAATATTTAAGGCAATATTCCCAAAGCAGGTTTTGTTTTCAAAATAATTTGATTTTTTGTTTATTTCTATTTATTTTTTTATCCCAATCACAATTATGTCGTTTACCGATTTTCCATACAAAATTGTTAGTTGCTAGTATCCTGTATGCATGATAAATAAATGTTTTTGAAATTGAAACAAAAATTATCCAATTTTATGAAAAACTATACTAAATTTCCTCAAGTCAGCACTGTGGGCATCAAGCAAAAATTTTAAAATAAAATGCTGTGATGGATGGCAGTTATTTTCAATATTGTTTAATTAGTGCAGTTATTTATCCACTGGTGCCACACTGTTCAGCCACAGTTTTGATATGTTTTGGTGGCACTGTGTCCTGTTTCCAAGTAACAGTTTTACTATTTAAAAAAAGTTAAATGTCATGTACGTCATAATTATATGTTTCCAGAAACATGTCGAAGAAAAACACCTTGGTATTAAGAATGAAAATATGTGTCACCTGTGTGCGTACCGAACAACAACCGGACTGAACACATTGACCCAGCACATGTACACCAAACACGATATTCCTCTTCCTAATAACTTCAAAGTGTGAGTTTAGTACATATACATGTACTTTTAATATGTACAAACATTGATATACAAGCAACTTTTCCCTTCACAGGTGAATACTTTAGTTCTAGTTTAAAAAAAAATGGTAATCTTAATCAAATGTGTTCAAAGTCATGACATAAGCTTAATTAAACTCTGGTTTTATTGTCACCTGATAGATAGATATATGGATGGATAGATAGATAAATTTATACATCTTTATGTAATTTTTCATGCAAACATACCTAAACATGTATGTACCATAATTAATGTGTATTGCAATATGGCCGACCTTAATTGGTTAAATAAAAATTGGGAGTGGGACGTAGTCCAGTGGTAAAGCGTCCACCAGCGGCTCGATGGGTCAAAGGATTAATCCTCCTCATGGGACCTGTTGGGTTATGTCCCATTCCAACCAGTGATCCGCAACTGGTCTATCAAAGGCTGTGGTGTGTGTTATCCTGTCTGTTATTCGAAGAGTAGCCTATGTGGCTGCAGCAGGTTTCCTCTGTGACCAAGTGTCAGTATAACCATGCGTTTCGCATCCAATAACCGCTGATTAATAATCAATGTGTACCAGAGGTGACGTTAAACAAACAAACTTTATCTTTTTGAAATAGAAATTGTATCATGCACCAATCTATCGCGATACGATACTGTATCACAGTATTGTTACAGCTCTAATATTGAGGTCTCTGTTTTGTAGGTTCAAGTGTGAAAAATGTGATTTTGAAACATTTCGAGCCCGTGTGTTTACTAGCCACAAGAACATGCACACTGGTGAGTACTGTATCTTAGCAACAACAAAACATAGCATCTAATTAACATCTAAAATTTAAACTCTTCTCATGCAGGATGTGCATTTAACACTTTCCCAGTACTTAAAGTTAAAATAATGTCGGGCAATTGAAAACCTTGTCTTATTTCACCAACATGGCAACAAACATTTGATTGAAGTTTAAGAAGGACAGGGTTCTCGCTGCTTCATTTAAGGGGGGCGGGCCGCCCCGCTATTGCTTTTTGCCGCCCCTCTTTCGAGTTTTGCCACCCGCCATCTTTTTTTCTCTGACCCTTTATTTTCACTCTGTAAACCCATTGCACACTTATACAAGCTTAGCTGTTGGTAATTAGCAGCTCAGGGTTACATCAGGCTGAACAAAACCATACCAGTTTTCAGTGTGAAACAAGTTAGGGTAATTAACAACTTGGTAATGGTAAATTCAAGGTGGTCAGTGACGTCGCGATTGGTTATGTCTATAATTGTCAATGCTACGGTACATATCTCCAATCATCAATCCAGTATGCAATCGGCAGCCTTTGTTAGAGTTAATCTTTAGTAAATAAATAAAATCCTTTTATCGTATTGGTTGTGAGATCTTTTTTCTTACAAATGACATCTATTTGTTTAAATAAACAAGTTGATTATTGCACAATAATTATTTCCATAGACCGCCAGCAGCTATTTTTAGACGGGATAATCGTTGATAAATGTTTTGATAGATAAGCGTCAACAATTAATCAAATTTTTTTGCAAGTTTGCATTAAAAACAAATTATAATAACGATGAGAATGGAAACATATTTCAGACAACATACATTTAAATTATTCGACTGGCTATCAAACGCAAAAGAAGTATGAGGTGGTAGAAATGTTAGGACAAACTTGGGTCTTCCCAAACTTGTAGTTCACCTTTCAAAGAGGACAGTATCATTCATTGTCACTGCTGGCCTCGACATATAGTTAACAAGCAAACAAAAATAAGAAAATCACTCAAATTGGAATAACTGTATAAGACATTTGTTTTGCAAATCTGAACGAAGAAGTAGAAAGACGAAGAATAAGATCTCATTTTTGTGCTTGTCCAATTTCTTTCATTAGTTTGTTTTATCTATTGAGTTCAAAATTATATTACCGGTACTGGTAATGATAATTACGATAAAGAAATATTCCTTTTTCATTTTTAGGAACTCGTGATTGGCAGTGTGACATCTGTCAAAAGAAGTACACCACAGAACACAACCTCAAGTGTCACAAGTTGTGGCATGATGGTGGGTAGTGTTTGATAGCTTTACTGTGTAACAGATAGTAGTCATGTCTATTGAAAAGCAGACACATTGTGTAATGTTATGTGTTGTAGCAGGTAGTATGATGATAGGTATACTGTATAGAGTATTAGCTGGTAATGAGTAAAGTGTGTTGAGGCAGAAAGAAGGTTATGGTGTGAGGCTGTGCAAGGTAGAATGGTGTTATAGTGTGTGGCAGGTATAATTATATAAAATTAGTGTGTCGTAGATACTGTAAAATTACTATTATTCATGTGTGTAATTTTTGTGATAGTAATTAAAAAGAGAAATTGAAATCACGCAAATAATAACTAGCAATACAGTATTTCAAAAACAACATTGGTATTTTGGCAATGCAAAAAAATATGTATTGTTACTGGAGGAACATTTGTATTTAGCTTAATCAGCATAATTATCTACAATACTTGTTATATTTTCCAGAGAAGAAGTTCATCTGTACATATGACGGTTGTAGCTATTCAGCTATTCAGAAAAGTAGATTACAGGAGCACATCAAGAGAATGCACACAGAAAAGGTTAAACACTTTCTCTGATAGAATTCACACGGAACAGGTTGTTCTGTTTAACATTTTCTCTGATGTCCACACGGAACAGTGTCTGTCATAAAGCAGTGCTCACTCCACCTTGGATCTTCCTATGTTGGAACTTTTTTTTTACCCCTTTGAAATTTATAGTGTTTCCAACTGTTTACATCTATAGTAAATAAAGTTACTTCAATTGTTTATTAATTTTAAGCTGTAAACCTCATAAATATACAATGAAAAATATATACATACACAGCAAAACAGTGGTAATACATAATGAATTAATAGATAATCAATATTTAATTATTCTATATTTCAGGACGTGAAACCATATTCCTGTCACTTATGCCCACACAAGTCAAAGATAGCAGGCAATCTGGACAAGCATCTGCGAAGTGTTCACAATCTGCATATTCCAGACAAACGCAAATACTCACACCTGTACAACTTGGGACGGAACTTGAGCCACTTGGACGAGTCGTCTCTAGGAACGGAGCGAGACAGACCGCACAGTGAAGAGGAACCTCACTACAGCTCCGAGGCAGACAATATTCTACATGAAGAGTCGAATACCACTCAACCGGAACCCGGGTCTGTGGATCTGAGTCGCAAGCATGGACCTAGAGAACAGGTGGACAACAGTACGGAGAAGGACGCGATGTTTACCAACATGGCAAACGCCAACCCTGCCTTCTTGCTTGAGGCGTACCAGAATGCGATGGTTCGTGCTAATGAGGTGTCGGCGCCACCCCATGGGATGCCTGTGTTTCCTATGCCGCAGCCGTACAGGACGTCTGGCGAGCCGGTTTCTAATATACCTTACGTGATGCAGGATCAGTCGGCGTACTCGGGACAGCAGCCCAACAACTACACCATGCAGGACTCACTCAACTACACTATGGGAAATTACCGCTAGTATGGACATTACCGCTATACTTAGCTATACTATAGTATGTTTTTCGTAGATAACTTTAGTTTCGTTTAACGTAGAGAAAAAAGGTGAAAATTTTTTTAAATAAAAAAAGGACTATTTTTGTCTGCAAATTACATAACTTTAGGTTAACAAATAAAAATATTTGTAATGCAAATACATACAAAAAATCTGCCATTTTCTCTAGAGATTTTTTGTACCGTATGTATTTGCATTACAATATTTGTATTTGTTAACCTAAAGTTATATAATTTGGATACAAAAATAGGACATTTTTATTTTTTTCGAAACTAAAGTTATCTACGAAAAACATACTATAAATGTTCAGACACGAAGTATAGTATGGAAATTACAGCTAGTATGGAAATGGAAATTACTACTAGTATGAAAATTACCGCTAGTAGCTTGTAGATCCTAATTTACACCTATTTTTAGGTGTAATTATTGTTATGGAATTGTACGTATTGTTTGTCTATGTTCAGCCCTTTTTTTATGTTGTGTCATAATGGGCACAAAATCCATTCATTGTTATTGATTTGAAACACATTGTTTTAGCTGTACTTTGCAATAACTTCTCCCTTTTTTGATAAAATTTTCGTACTTTTGTTCAGTATTCTCTTCCTCGATCTCTTCCATTTAGATAACCACATCATTGATTTGAATGAATGCTGACATTTTGTGAACTTCTGCAAGTTTGCTGCAGATGATCACTCTGGGGTGTTTTACAGCATTATGTACCAGACGGAGCTTGATTCATTTCTCAACAGTTAAAACGGTTTGGCAAGCAGTAGCCTAATGGCCCACTGTTCTCTGACTGTAACTTTTAATATACATGTACATGTATTTGGATTGGATTGGAATACAGATTTATGTGCCTATATCAAATTAATCTTCAAGCACGCTGTCATGGGTATGCAACTCCCTAGTATTATCGCGCCCTTCAGGTGCTCGGCTCGGTTGCCTCTGGCAACCTCGTATTTAGAGTTTTTTTTAAATCCGTTTTGAAAAAATAATTCAAACCTCGTGATTACACAATCGACTCTTTACAGATCCTTACTTTCTCTTAAGTGCCCTTTTTATCCAGCACCCCCTCCTTACCAAAATCCTGCATCCGCCGTTGGATTGGACTGTTGCAATCGAATGAGCATCACAGATGCAAGTGTTTTTATTACTGACATTGTGTTTACAACATGCTAAACAAGAACTTACCATGTATTATTACTATTGTTTTACAGTGTATATAATAGCTTTTTCATTATTTATATTTTAAAATATTTATATTATTTACTAGTGTAAAAAATAATTTTTCTTAGTGCTGTTCATACAATTAATTTTTGTTTTTTAATACAGTTTTTTCAAGATTGTATTTGTATATAGATGGGAATACAATATGTTTATTTCATTGTTGGACTATTGTTATCAGTATTTATTCCCTTATTGTGATATACATGACACTAGGAAATATATGACAAAAGACTGTAATTTTCTTGTATGTATAATATAAAATATGTGATTTTATCCTTTAATTCCTAGCTTTTGTAACTACATGTATATATATATACATGTATAAGATAAACAAAATTTTTACTGAAATTATGTCTTTGCCATAAACTATTTGTTGTAGGCCCTACTTTCCAAAGTTAACACAAACTTACTTTTCTTAAATTGTTTTTTAATTGTGCTACCTTTAAAGAAAAAGGAATTGATATGTAAGCATACATGTAGTTGCTGTTGTCTAATATGTGAATTGAACACAATGACTTGAAATAGTCTTTCTGTGGTTATATTGAAAACTACATGTAGACAAAGGTTACATGGATGGAATTTAAATGATGTGGCTCCAACTTTAAGTGAGGGTGTTGATGGATAGGGTTGTTGGCTTTCTCGGTTAGTAATTTGATCTTTGACTCAACATATAGCCTTTTAGAGAAGATGCCACCAACTCCTTTGGTCTACCCATGCCCTAACGTACTGGTATTCTAAACCTTGAGACCTTATACAAAGTTAGCAATGCCACAAATTCAGTGTTAATATGCCCAAAAATGAAGATAGCATGGTCAATATTTAAAGTATGAATGGACATATTTAAAAAGTAATAGTCAAATTGGCTATTGATATGTCTATAGCTGTATCAGACAAATTGTAGCTATTAATATGTGTGTGGAAGCGAGGCATAGCTCAACATGAGGAGGATCTGCTTAGGTTCAAAAGGTTGAATGATTGATCCTCAATGGACCCTTTGGCATATAGTTACCTAATTAAGATAAGGTCGTAAGTGACAATGTAACACCATTGTCATGTCACTTACGACCTTATCTTAATTAGGTGACGATATTTCATACCCATCTCCTGTGTGTATAACCTGAGATATTTCAATGTCAATCTATAAAACTAGTATGCAACCACAAAGATTAATAGATACTTTTTGTCTTGTTCAATTTTGCATACACTTTTTCACATTGAAGTTTAAGTTTCACCGTTTCATTTTTTGAGCTGAGACTATTTATTTTATCATAATAAAGAAATACATCATTCTTTTGGACTGTTCTATTCAGTATTGAAAATCTAAGATCTGGGTTGTGGAATGATTAGTTTTACCAGTTGCTGGTGACGGGTACAATGTACTTAGTTTTGCTACTTCTCACCCACATATTACTCACCCTCACATGCAAGTTCCATATTAAGATACCATTAGTTGATTTATGTGTTGGATTTAATTTAGCTTTAGCTTCAATGTAGGTAGCTGCAGCCTCATGACATACGCTTAAAATAAATTGAGCTTCTATTACAGCCTCCTAAAAGTCACAAAAAACGTCCTCTGTAGCACAGTGGTTAACACATTTGGTTTAAGACTAGTAGGTACTGGCATATATGGGATTTTTAATCCCAGTACTGATTCCAACCCGGAGTGAGTGCTCCGCAAGGCTCAATGGGTAGATGTACTTCCACTTACACCGACCAGTGTCCATAACTGGTTCAACAAAGGCTGTGGTATGTACGGTTCTGTCTGTGGGAAAGTGTATATAAAAGGACCCTTGCTACTTATCAATTTGGGGTAGAGGATTGCCTCTATCATACCAATACTAACTTCTGTCCTTGACAGGCAGTCGAGGCAGCTGGACTGCGTGACCATGACAGACGTGCTTGAACCCTAATTGGATATAAGCAAGTAAATAAGTTATACACTGGTGGAAATTAAAAACAATCTGTCAACGTTACTGGTCAGACAAACGCACCGGACTATTGGAAATCGATCACATCC
>JAUTCZ010029121.1:0-12872 GCA_032273805.1 Melanodrymia brightae | reverse complement strand
CACGGAATTTGATAAACCAGACGTGTTTCACTGGCTGGAACGGAAAATAGCTCATAAAAATGTTTTGCGCTGTGGAGAATCGATCTCTCAACCCATCCCACCACAGGCGAACACTCTACCTCTGAGCTACGTCCCGCTCCCTAATAGAGAAAGATGCATGGACATACATGTACATGTAGCTAGGGCCAATATACATGCCACTACATGTACATGTATTTCAGTAATACTGGTACTCTATAAATGTACCTCACTATTTCAGATTTAGAGACAGATGAATGGACAAATGGTGATAAGACATTTTGAATACATTTGTACTATGGTGTGAAGAACATGCTGACTGCAAGTTATTTCAATATGACAGAGAGATACATACAAATATAATCATTTGAAATAGTACTTTTGCAAAGATGTCGACTATCAATCACATATATAATGTATAAAAAAATGATGTAAACTGTTCTATGGTTAATTGCTCAACCAGTGATTATGAACATTGCCTTTCTATTATGTAAAGCACTGTGACTGATCCATTACGAAGCACCGAACATTTATGTAGATGATTAAACGGGTATTGATCCAGTAAGTGATCCGCTCAAATAAGCTGTAATGTTACAATTAATAATAGCACCGGAGACACTAATGGGAAACACAATACATTTATCTCCTACAAATTGCTGTCGGGACATATTTCTATAGTATGTATGATCTCAACCAATCATAAAGTCCATCGTAACCATGGAAACAAAAATTATCTCACGATTATTGCCCACTATGTAGCATACATAAACGAAAGTATGACAAATTATTCAATTCAATTCATGTAGTCTACATGTACATGTAATTATACATTTGTGTTCCTCATGGGTTTATTGTTTGAGAACTATTATGCATTTAATTTATAGGAAAACAAATTTTTTCTAACTAGTAAATCTCCATTTTTTATGTATTGTCCAAGCCTGGAATGTGAATTTAAAATGCCATGACTTGTCCAGATCACTTATAATATATATTGTACATTGTATACTTCACTACATGTAAATGTATATGTACATTACATGTACATGTAATTTAATGTTGTGTATATGAACACATGGTTCTTCAGAAAGATTTAGGTGTGTCCGGTAACTCTACCTATTCTAATTTTAGACCCTCCCACCTTACTAAAGTCTTAGTCAAAACATTTGATTGCTAACATAAAAAAAGAAAAAGTTGTATTGTTTAATTTTTATAATAAATATATCTATAAAAATAGAATATATAGTATACCATACTGATATGTCTAAAACAAATGGAATGCATTACCTTCATCAGCTATTGTTAATGTTATATAGTATACATAAATTATTTACTGATGACTCCAATTTTCTTTGTGGAATAAAATTATTAGATAAAAAAGAAAAAGAAAAAAGGCGTATATGAACCTAGCCTAAATAATATCAACATGTTACCCAAAACAATATATTTTTTTGCGGCCTAACACTGTCATTTTGAACCTACAATTGTGAAGTAATCTCGTCAGAGGCAAGCTGGACCAAGTAATATGAGAGCTTGTGATGACAAAATATTGATTTTCTTCACAACAGAAGCGAATTTAGCACTTCCATTTGGACAGAGCATTATTGAATCCAGATACCAATTGCTATTATTTCATGAAGTTGTTAATGCACATAACTACAGCAAACACTAGTAACAACAACGTTCTATTAATGAAGTGCGTGTTGGTAATTACACTTATTTCTCAAACAATAACGGCCCTATGTTAACAATAGCATTATTAGCCTTGGTTAAATTTGATCAATCACATTGTATTGTTCTCCATACGATGCCAATTTAGACAGGGAAAATTTGGTCCAACCAAAAAAAAAAAAAATTGTGCATGACCTGGACTGAAATTCAGCTACGGTACATTAAACAAAACAAAGTGAATTATATATGGTTCTAGGTTGAAGTGTAATAGTCTGGTACAGTGGTATGTCTAGACTCTTCCATCTTCCTGGTTAGTAGTGGATGAAAACATGTTATTACAGCCTCAAGCATTAAGCTGCTATTTTCATCATTTAGATGATTATTTTATAGAAATCCAGATAAATTGAATAGGATAAACCAGAAGAAAACAGGAAATGCATTCATGCTATAGTCTAGCTAGGAACAGTCTACTTAAGATAAAAGTCTGAATTCATGAGCTATTATGGATTAAAACTGGCAACACTTTTTGTCCGTTAGTGGTTGGGCCAATTATTTTGCTTAGGCTGAAAATATGAGAACATGACTGATTAATACATGTAGCTCAACATTAATACATGTATACTATGTATGCCGGTAAGTATACATCTGTGTATATACACATGTATATATAAGTATATGAATGTAGATATAATTATGTACTGTATATATATACATATACATGTATATCAAAGGTGTGTGCTATCCTGTCTGTTGGAAAGTGCACATAAAAGATCCCTTGCTGTCATTCAAAGAAGAGTAGCCTATGTGGTGGCACCACGGCAGTGAATTTCCACTGTGTTGCTATAACCGTGCGTTTGACCATCCAATAGCCGCTGATTAATAACCAATGTGTTCCAATCGTGTCGTTAAACAAACCAACACTATCTTTACCTCCCATAACCCAGACCTCCTAAAGTCATAAACAGATCATTAATCCTGGTCCCATAGTGACAAAGATCTCGACACTCATGTAGATGTTTGAACTCCTGTTCAAGTTAAAGACATGGGGATGGATGCCATTAATGATTCACCTGATGTATAAACATGTCATAGCAATTGTAATAAAAACAATCAATCATTGTCTGGTGGTAGTCTGATGCTACATAAACCATTATTGTCTGAATTTTAAATATGGGTACATGTACTTAATGTTTAAATAATACTATGTTAAGTCGCCTTATTTTTCCTATCACAGCAGCTGAATGGTCCTCAATACTTTTAGTCAATGCTTGTGGACACATTACTCCATTCATTGTGTACATGTACATTTGCATAGTTTTTTTTATTGGCCTACATGTATGAACCTAGTATTCAAAGCTGAATAATGCAATTGTATTCATTAGGATTTCTATAATAGCTTAAAACTATCCATATGATATCAATAATATCAGGCAGATTAGATGGGCCGTGGACGCGAGATAAGAAAATCTGAAAATAGTTTTCCCACCAAAATGTTCCAATAGATTAATGTTTCTTGCGTGAACCTGACAAATTGGATCTCGTGCAGAAAGATGACGCGAGCAGCAATAATGGTTAGGTAATCTTATAAAAGGCAAGAAGATCTCGCCTGGTTAGGAGATGATAGAAAATTATTGATTTCATCAATCAGAACAAAATTTTGTGCATTCTGAGTTGATAAAAAATACTTCCTAGAGAGTGATGGAGTACATTAGGGCGGCTCCTATTAAATTCAGAAGCTGGAAACATTCCAGAAAACAGTTTGAGGAAATATTTTAGTCAGGCGACAAATTACATAAAGAACAGCTGATTTTTAACATTAACATGGGATATTATTAGACATGTTAAATGCCAGCCAAAATGAAAATGAATAAAACCTTTTTTTTTTCGTTTGATACATTTTGTGTTCGTTTGTACCACTTTACACATCACAGATGTCACACACAGTCTTGGCTGTTCATGTTTGACAGTGACAAATACTGCATTGTATATGAGAAGCACATGGTAACACTATAGATTAGATGATATAACATACAGATTTGAAATCCCTTTAATGATCTAAAGAAAAGCTAGTTTGTTTAACGATACCACTGGAACACATTGATTATTAATTAGCGGTTATTGGATGTCAAACGAACAGTTATATCAACACTTAGTCACAGAGGAAACCTGCTGCCGCCAGCTAGGCTAATAGCAAGGGATCTTTTATGTGCACTTTTCTACAGGCAAAATAGCATTCACCACACCTTTGATGATCCCCTCATGGATTACTGGTTGGAATGGGAAATAATTCAATGGGTCCACTGAGGGAGATTGATCCTTCAACCCATCAAACCTCAGGCAGACACCTTTGCACTGCACTATGTCCAGTCCCTTTAATAGTCTATTAATAATTATAAATTAATATACTCATAATGCCAAACAAAAACAAACAGAAGGTCATTGCAGATTGGTATATTGATCTAGTCTGGTCTTTATTTAGAAAATCTACATGTACTGTATAAACTAACCTGCAAACACTATTTACAGAGTATTTTTGCAGCTTCATTTGTAATTATGACAATAATAATTTGAACTCAATATATCATTGTACATGTACATATAGCATATAATTACATGTACAATATCCATGAACATCTGTTCTTTGGGCACCTCACTATACAGAGACCAGCAGCTGTGGTACAGTATGCTACAGTTTTACTGTAGAATAATGCATAAAATAAATACCATACATGTACATGTACATTGTAATAGTTAGTTACATGTACCAGTATCAATATTCTTAACTTTATTCCATAAATATCTACACAAATACAAAGCAAAGACATTCATTTAAATTTTACAAAAAGAATCCCAAAAATCTATCTTACCAATATTAGTCCAGATATGAGAGATGAGGTGCCTGTTAGGGCAACGTAAAACTTTGGTGTCAGTGTGTTCAGGAACATGGTTGCTAAAATTAAAAAAACAATAGATACATTATTATTAACGATACATGTATTCCATAAAAGAATCATTTGAAACAAAAGATAAAATTGGCTACAAATGTCTTTAAATGTTTGTAAAATATATAAAAATAATGATGTTTAAAAATATTTAATAAATATTAACTAAAAATGTCCAGCAATACCCTGTTTAGGAAGTTGTATGGTAAGTCTTTTTGGAGATAATTTTAGTTTAATTCAACTTAGGAGAAAAGGGAAAAGTTTTGGAAATAACAAAAAAAGATATAATTTTTTATAAGAATTTAAATAAATTTTCATTTAGAGTTAAACAAATTAGAGCAAAACAATTATGACACTATTAGTCTTTATTTATACATGTAGGCTACCAAATAAATATAAAATTTGTTTAATGACTCTACTGAAGTACATATATTAATAATCATTGGCTATTGGATGTCAAACATACGGTAATGTCGACATATGGTTTCAAGTTTCGAACAATGTACAGAAATAATTCTACCTAAAAATACTCCAACACAATTAACTAGAAAGCCTGTCTCAATAACCCAGCATCTATAATTACACCGGTAAAAACTTGATTTTACTTGTAACTTAAGCCACAAAATCATCAAATAGAACAGAAATACATTTGATTATAGATAAAACATGAAATGAATGTAATTATCTATCCATGTAATTAATACATATGGAAAATAGAAAGCTAAGAAAGAAAAAAAGTAATTAGATGACACTAATTCAAGTTGCATATATAACACAAAATATTGATCTAACGACTACCGTTATTGGACCATCGATCAAAACATCAACCAATCCGAAGAAACAATTTGTGTACGACATGCTTACACGTATATCATATATTTTGTTAATTATTATTCATTTAATTGATGTCCCTGGTTATGTTTTCCCTCAGGTAATAAAGTGGTATATATATTATATTAAAATTATATTGTCATCTTTAAAGGTGAAACCCCATTGATAAACTCATACATGTATGTGTATCGGTTTCCGGTGTTCAATAGTTATACATGTACTAGTATTGACTATTCACTTGAAATAAAAGGGCAAACTTGTATGTTAAAAAACCCCAAACATTTCCGCTTTTTGTTGCACCTACAAACAAAGGATTTACCTTACATAAGGTGTTCTAATGTTTCAGCTCTGTATTTCATTGTGGTGTTCGTATAACATGCAACATGTTATTTTATGTAAAATAATGACGTTTTGACATTTGATTTGTGTTGATGTTTATAACCATACAAAAAATATGTGCAATTATCTGGATAACAAAGGAGATTATTTTCTCTCCTGCTAACATAAAACATATTTGTGTATACCTCGCTTTATTTTATCATCATGTAACCTTGCTTTTCGTGCCAAACTAGTGCGTGAGAGCCTAGTCATCCAATAGACAAAGTATGGTATTGTATCAAGCATCCCCTGTGTCTGTGATGTAACATATCCTGTATATGGCATGCAGACATGATTTATTTGCTCCATGTTTAGCAAACACTGCCAAGTGCAGATCAATAGTTTCAGCTCCAATATTATGCAGAATTGGCAATTAGCATATGTGACAAGATACATACGTTACAAAAAGAAACAGATGATTACCTAATGGACCTCCTGGTACACACAACTACATGTATCACCCTTATTCTCTTATCTACCACAATCTAATCTATTCAAATTGTGCATGACAATGGTAGTGTCCACAAGTGAATACTGAATACATGTTGAATGCATGATTAATGAATAAATGAATGAATGTTTAATGAATCAAGGAATGTTTAATGGATTAATGTTTAAGATCAACTTTAACGACACCACACACAAATAAATCATTCAGTTTGGTTATTGGTACTGTTATTAGATAAAGTTTGTTTAACAACACCACTGGAACATTTATTATAAATCGACGGTTATTGGATGTCAAACCCAGTTATATCGACACTAAGTTACATGTACAGAGGATACAAGCTGCCGCCACATAGGCTACTCTTCTTTGAATAACAGCAATGGATCTTTTATGTGCACTTTTCTACAGACAGGATAGCATCCACCAGCCTTAGATAGATCAGTTGTAGATCAGTTTGGAATTGGAAATAACCCAATGGGTCCCCTGAGGAGGATAGATCCTTTGACTTATCGAGCCTCTGGCAGACACTTTTACACTGAGCTATACCTGGCTTTAGTACTTTTATTAGATTATGGACTAAAATAGGAATCAATGTCTAAATTTGATCAACATGTAAATATTTTTATTACCATTTCATCATAACTGAGTTAATAAATACCATAAGAAGCACAGATGTAATAAAGAGAGGCTGTCATACATATATATACATGTACTTGTAGTAGTCGACAAAGCCATGGCAAATGTGAATGGCTAATCAAGACATTGAATCACATGTTTATAATTGTATCTTACTAAATTATGACAGATATATGTACATAACATTATGATAATTGAGTACTTATGCATGTAATTATAACAGTAATAGTACCTGAATGTTGTGATGTAATCATGTTTGTAAAATCTTGTGAAATGTTGTAGTTACACAGGCATGTGACTTTTACAAAATAGCTATTTTAATATACTGGTATGACATTGATTCAGTTATTTTACATTACAGGTATACCGGAACAGTTCATCGTTTCAAATTTATGTGCATAATAATAGATATATAGTAACTGCCATAACAGATCAATATGCACATGGAATTAAATGAATATATTTATATACATGTACAGGTGTATGTACTGGTAGTTTGCATTATATACACAACACTTGTTGACATTGTATTAACAAAAACCAGTTATAAAATCATGGCTTTTTAATATATAACCAACAATACAATGTGATCAGCAATGTTTGTATTTAGTTTAATTAAAATATAAACAAATCCATGTCCACAGGAGATTTGCATTTTAAAAAGTTGCAAACCTGTCAACCTTGACCCCTGGCATAAAAAGAGAGTGAGCCCAAAAACAGTCCCGAGTTAGTTACCAGCCTCTATAGCGCAGTGGTTAATGAATCTGCCTTACGTTCAATAGGGTAAGCATTCTGCTACCAAGACAAAAAGTTTTGTCACCAGTGTTTGCATCTACCATTAAATGAATGTACATGTACTTCAACTTACACTGATTAGTAAAAACAATGTATATACAAGTACATTGTAGGCCTACATTTCTTAAAATACATTTTACATAATTATAGTTAAAACATAATCTATATTAAAACACTAAGAAATATTCATAATCATTATGTCAATATTTTCCACAACAAATTTGATTATGTAAAGCACTGCCACACATACCAATCCTATTTATTCACGATTTCACATACATGTACCTTCTATCACCTACTGTAATTATGTAACCATTATACCAGTTTTATACAAGAATAACATGCATATGTATGATAGAATCTCATGAACATGTACATGTATCAGTATCATTGTATCAAGCATAACATTCATTGGATTAATAAAACCACTGGAGAACATTGATTATTAATCATTTGCTATTGGATGTCAAACATATGGTTAACTGAACACATGGTCTTAGAAGAAATATGCTACCTCTGCATGAACTACTCTTACTGGTTAGGAGCAAGTGATCTTTTATGTGCGTTTTCCTACAGACAGGATATAACACACCACAGCCTTTGATATAACAGTCGTGGACTACTGGTAGTAAGGGTAAAAGCCCAATGATCCTTCAAGGTCAAGCACCTCCGGTCGATCCTCCATCATTGAGAACAATTCTGAACCAGTCGCGGATCACTCGTAGGAACGAGAAATAGTCTAACAGATCCACGAAGGAGGATAGATCCTTTGACCTTTCGAATCTCAAACAGACACTATTGCACTGAGATACACCCCTCTCGCGTTAGAATACACTGTATGAAGTACATGTAATTAAGTCAGTGTAACATGTAAAATTAAATAGGTGTTCTGAAATATAACTACTACTGCTCAATATGGCAATAACATATAAACAATACAAATACAAACCAACGTGGACTGAAGAGCAATAAAAATTAAATGTATTCACGGAGAATAATTGAAAGCGATATACTCACAGTCCAGCATGATGGCCAATTTAAATATTGCTGAGTCCGTGAAGAGAAAAACACTGTGAATAATTTCAAATTACACACACACACAGAAGAAGATAAAGCAGTGCACATACAAGGATGAGACCAGACACTGTTATAATATGTGACCTGATAGGACCAACCGTCTGTTTCAGGAGCAAGTCAAATCAGCAGTGATGCCACTCACTGCAGATATTTCTCATCACAAGACAAGTCTGCTATTAAAAGGTTATTGGAATTGCGAGGACATCGGAGGCAGCCAAGTATTGATGTGTCCTCCGTCTATACTTGGCGCAGCTCTCTAATTGCCAGACAGTGAAGTGCATAATATCAGAAGCATCAAATGTAAAGCTGTTCCTATTGTAAATAGGTTTTGTCCACAAATTTATCTCAAAAGGAAACTAGATAAAAATGTTAAAGATAAATTTAACTGTATGGAGTTTTTGCCATAAATGTTTGTGTTCTATTTGAACCACATTCACAGGTCTGTGTGACTAAATAGCAGCTGAGAGAAACATTCAATTAAGAAATAATTATACCGCACATAAGATTGTTGGGAAAATATCAATAAATATATGATGTTTATAAGCTCTTTATTAATTGCTACTGCCCGCTTGATAACACCAAGCAAATTATTTTTTGCCAATCAATCAGAAATGTAAACCATAAGCTTAAAATCACACAATTAATAAGATTAACTTAAGTTTAGCACTTTAGTCATTAAGAAGTAATTACTTTTCCAGTTGGATTAATTGTATGGTGAAATTGGAAGTATATTGATCGGTTGTGTTTGTTTGTCCATATAACTTGTCATAGACGGTCAGACAGATCTTTATTTGGAATTAAAAAAAAAAAATCTATTAATATTATTCCCAATTTGACATACATGTACATGTAGGCTACAAACAAGTATTTGAAATACATGTACTACCAAGGGCTTAAGTTACAGTATTTGAGATACTACCAAGTGCTTAACTTACTATCAAGCATTTGCCCTACTATCTAGCAAATTAAGCATGCTTGCCCCGTTTGGGCACAATCTTATCTTAAATAAGTGTAAATCTCCATGAACAAATCAGCTTAAGTTGCTTATGGTATATTAAATGAATGTTCAACCATGTACGGCCTGGGCACATCAGCATACCCAAGATCGCCCTGATATTTATAAAGGCAGCAATTTTAAATTGTTTGACATGTTTTATATGGAATCTGCTGGACTGAATCTCCTCTCACTATTTAAATTGGTCTCATTTGGGATAAGCTTAATTTCATAGACTTTATGTTCAGTCATCACAATAGTATTGTCTTGTGACCCACTCATTACCAATGTCGAACATGTTTTAGTCATCATGCATGATAATGCCATCCTACACAGTACACCATGGCTAATCCATCACTAAACTGGTCACAA
Source organism: Melanodrymia brightae (assembly GCA_032273805.1). Lineage (NCBI taxonomy): Eukaryota > Metazoa > Mollusca > Gastropoda > Neomphalida > Peltospiridae > Melanodrymia > Melanodrymia brightae. The sequence goes on along the minus strand of JAUTCZ010029121.1, from coordinate 2,713 downwards.
CAATGACCATTGACCTTGGCATACAGTAGTATTTATTAATGTCTCCACACAAGAATATGTCGATCATGGAAGGTACATGTACATGCAGTGAAGAGGTTTCCCCAGAATGATAAGGTGTAGGGGGCCCCTACTCCTTATCTGAGCGCCTTGATCGTTATTAAGCAGGATTATGTATGCTTGAATTTGATGACAAAAATATCTGAAAGTTTTAAAAGCTCTGACGGCCCTGCATTCCCTCTTGCTACAAATGATTGTTTTATATTTTCTTTTTTTTACAAAAATTATACTGACGTTTTCAACAAAGAATATGCCTACTTTATTTGAATTCACCTTTATACAGTAACACTACAGAAACTGGTGCCTACAATGAACATGTACATGAAAAAGTGTATCACAAATTGCAAACATTTATATTAGAAATTGAAAAATACTCTATGTAAACTGCATCATTAAACGTTCCCAGGAACATATAATGGGGAAATTCACTGGTTCCCATGCAGCTTAGAAAGCTGGAGACATTTTGGCTACACTGTCATGAAATGCTGCAGGAGTTAACATTCAATGGATAGAAAATCAATACATATTTTATCAGGAGCATTCAGCTCATGGATACAGTGGCCAGCTGTATAATAATAGAATGCGTGGCACCAAGTGATTGCCATTGGTAGTTAACATGGAATGGAATAACTTAAATAAATGGTGATTGGTCTGAAAATATAGGATAACATCAAAGGAATCTACAAACCTTCTCCAGAATTGGACACTCTTATACAGTATTTTATATTGATCTCAAAGTAATGCATAGTATTCAATTTGAAATTATATATCTACCATGATTAATAAATTGACCTAACAGGAAGTTTATTATATACAGAGGTTTCCCAAGAGCCATAATGTGTAGGAGGTCAATATTATGCCTTACCTTTTTAACTAAGGGCTTTGATTTATTGTAATGGGTTTGTATGGGCTTTAATTTCAGTTGTCTATCACTGTACAATGTATAACTTATCACATTTGTACACATGGATTTTACATGACAATAAAACATTGTTGCTGAATTTTGCTAAAAAATGTTTTGCCTCCTGGGAAAGTCCTGATACACAACAGAGAAATATTGGATCTGACACTGATGCCTGTAAGAGGATATCGGTGGATTAATAGTAATGAGATTGATAGAGAGATCCGTCAAATAACCGAGACAGCCAGCTGGTTTGACTCAAATAATACATGCACCGTGAAACCCGTCTAAACCGAACACACTTCGGACCGAGTATAATGTTTAGTTTAAAGAGGTGGTTGGCTTACTGAGGTTTAAATAATGCATTTAAGGCTGTAAGGGACAGCCATAAGTTCGGTTCAGAGGGAATTCTGGTTACTGAGGGTCCGGTTTAAGTGGTTTCACTGCATATGATTAGTTTCAGCTTGTAGTCGTATAATATTACAAAGAATTTAGAATTTTATACTAATATACATTGTATTATAGCAATCTTTCTCTATAGAATCATGTATCTATAGGCCGTTTGGCATTAAAAACTACAAACTTAATTTAGTTACCAAATTTAAACCGCAAAGTGCATCGAATGCTTTGACATGATAAATAGCAAAACTTTCTGCTACCTTTGTCAAAGAGAAAATCAAAGTAAACTAAACACTCTGCGTAACTGAAGTAAAATAATGTGTGAAGTATAAAAATCTTGTTTTATATGAAGAAGCTTGATACATGTATACAATGTATTCTTGTCTTGAGCAGACTATATATATATGTTAGCTGTGCTCTGTTTAAAATATAATTATTGTAAACCATTTTAAGTAATTTCTAAGAGATTTTAATATTCTTCTCTCAATCTGACATAGAGGTTGTTATAGCTCGTTCACATCATGCAAGTAGTCTCAGACTCTCAATGGAAGCCTTAGTTCTACTTTCAAGTCATTTATGGTGTGGAAATGGCTGATTTATTAGCAATGGAGATTAACAGACTGCTCATGACTATAATATCGTGTTACTGTGGATTGCTTCCTTATTGGTCTGTGAAGATTTATGAGCAAGAAGCCAAAAAGAAAAATGTTATTAAGCACATTCTATATGTCTAAGCCAAACAATTGCGCAAGTATTGTCAAGAAATTAGTTGTATGCACATTAAAAAAAAAAAGGGGTATGTATTTCAGCCCATTGGGCTTGTACCGAACTCTATTAAAACAGTCGTAAATATTTACGCGTCACAATTGCTTCGACAAAACTACGGTGAATGTCTCTTTCGCTCAATTAGTAGAGCAGTGAATTTTCACACAGAGGGTCCTACGGCATTAGCCAAGAAGTCCACCCAGGGCCAAGACGTCTAACCAGAGCAACAGCCAAAAGGTCTACTCAAGAGGTCTACTTGGCTAAGATTCCTCCAAGAGGTACATGTACATGTACATGTATATCCATGGCTTTAGCCACAGATCTACCCAGGGCATTAGCCAAAAAGTTAGGACATCAAACAAGTGATCAAGTGACCATGAGATATCTACAGGGCATCACATCATTAGATAAGAGTTCTACTCAAAGAATTAGCAAAACAGTCTATCCCTAGCCAATATGTCTACCAAGGGCATTAGACACGACATCTACACAGGGCATGAAAGAAGTTTACCAAAGGCATTGGACAATATATCTACCAAGTGCAATTAACTAATGTCAGTAAAACGAAATGTACAAATACATGTATATTAA
>JAUTCZ010029010.1:0-12878 GCA_032273805.1 Melanodrymia brightae | reverse complement strand
TTTATGCTTTTACCTACGTCCTTCAAACCCCGTTTTGGGGCCCATATCCAATGAGGTTTTTAGGCACCCTCCCCGCCCCCCCCCCCCCCCCACCCTCTGTGTACGGACGGTCACTAGAGGGTGGGCTTCGTCAAAACGACCTCATGGGATTTGTTTTATAAAATCGTACTATACCCGTTCACTTTTCTAAAAAATGTCAATTTTATGAATATAAAATATCTATTGTTCAATAACACAAAAAGCAAGTTTATACATGACTGCCACTCAAAACATATTGTAAAAGACGTTTGAAATAGAAATGTTGATAATTATGTTTATAAAATGGCAGCTACTAGTGGATCATTTAGGCGAGCTATTAGAACAAACTTGTTTGAGTGGATTTTCTTCTCCATATTTGAAACTGTTATTTTGTAAACCCCACTGTTCCATACGTTATGTATGCGTTCCAATACTTATTTATTAAAGTCAATATTTTTTTAATGCATTTGCATGAGAGAATCCTATGTTTTTAACAGACATTACATTATATACATGTACGTAGGTTTTTTTTCCCAAATGAAACATTTTAATGTATTGTATGACACGGGGTGAGGGATTTATTAATATTAAAATATTATAATATTTATGTACACGTGCGAATGTAGATTTATATACATACATGACCGTCAGACGCTTTCTCGGTGCAATGAAAATGACGGCAGACATTGCCGACAGCTGTCGCTCTGGTCTATATTATCCGAGGCCTATCAGATAAAATTTGAGGATATGTGCAACATTTATTAATGCGAGGACATGATGCTAATAAAGAAAAGAGCCCCGCTCAGTCGATTATCAGTGCTTAGTCCATCTGCTACATGTAATAGAAAATAATACATTTAATATCCCAACAATATGTTATTCGAAAAAGAGTAGCCTATGTGGTAGCAGATTTCCCCTGTGGCCAAGTGTCGAGATAACCGTGCATTTGATAACCAATAACCGCTGTGCGTTTGAAATCCAATAATCAATGTGTTCCAGTGGTGTCGTTAAACAAGCAAACTTTATCTTTATCATTTGCGTGATAATATAATAACAACATATCGACCAATCAATTAATTAATCGTACTGAACGTTTTCTGACTATATTCAGTAACATGTTGTATTTAGCCTACATGTCCCTAATTCCAGCCGAAAAAGCGAGATAAATCGACTATCAATTAGAAAACATACTGAAATTTGCACACGTTAGTTTTGGTCATCACTCAATTGAGGCCAATCATTGAATAATGGGTTGATTTATTACATTGGAGCAGGGTCCTGATTGTACATGTAGTTAGGTTCTCGTCTTAATGGTGCCCTGATAGACATTCTCGCCAAACTGGTACTCAGACTATCGTTTGCGTGAAGGTTGTGAAACATTGCATTGCCAATTAAGGATTCGGAATGTACTGCACTGCCCGTTTGACAATGCGAGACGTCGAAGAAGAGCAGCCTAATTTATACGTTTATTATAATAATAAAGATCACTTTTGTTTTCATAGTGTGGTAATACGGAAATGATAGTTTTAGTGCGATGTCACTCAACGTATAATGTTCAGTGGATCAGTACATCGTTGCCACTTGTCACGAGTCGTGGTATGATAAAGATAAAGTTTGTTTGCTTAAAACGACACACTAAAACTATCATTTACGTATTACCACACTATTAAAACAAAAGTGATCTTTATTATTATAATAAACGTATAAATTAGATGCCGACCTTCTTCCTTTTCTTTTTATTTATTTGTCAGTTTTTATTTTCTAGTTTTGTTCCTTTTATGATCTTTCTGCTCCAGCGGTATTATTATTTTTTACTTCCTGCTTAAACGCAGTAGTTTCATACAACAGAAAGTCACATGTTCATACCTTTTGTTTGATGTCTAAAAAGAAATATTGGTTCTGTAATATCTTACGATGACAACTAGGGTGACCTGTTGACCAATCTCAACTGTTAGCTTAGCGTTAATAACAACAATAAATATTGTACAAGCTAAATGAATGGATGTAGTGACGACGTTTCTTTGTGATGTTTCTAAATACATAACATTTACACCTCTAGGCGTCAACTTTTAACCCATCCTGTTCTTCCCAATTGCCAGAGGTAAGTTCTACTCCTGTTAGTATTATTACTGTCATTATTTGAGGATCTCGCTTCAAGGCATCCATGGACCATATTTGAATGATGCGTACTTTCTTTTTACGCGTACTAATGTCAAAGTAAGCCTCCAATCATTTCCTGCAGCTTCAATTAGCACGGTAAAAATTGTCCTACACGTGTTCCCATTTCACGATCCCACGCTAAACCCCAACAACTTGTGAACACCCAGCAACTGCCCGACTGCCGATTCATAAGCTACTTCAAATATGAATCTTGACAGTTCTCCCGTGGGTTTTATATCTCACTTTAGCCGTTACCTCCTCGCCTAGCCTAGTTACTGTTCACAGAATGGAACCTTTATGAACGTGGAGGAGAGAGCGTGAGAACTTTGTAAGTTTAGACGAGGAAGGAAAACTTTTTTTTTTATCCTTTTACTAGGTCGACTAACATGTGTTTTCTTTTGTTTAGGTTCCAAACACTTGGGAGTGAGGGAATTATTCCACCCCAGCGAGGATCGGAATTACATTACAGTAACTACACCAACTCGTTAGCAGGGCTAATCTAACGGAATTGAGCAACAACATCAAACCCTCCCTGCTAAAATCTCGCCGTTGGAACAGACTGGACTTATTATTGATTGCATCTCAATTTGTCATGGGACGTTTATAAAATTTGGGATATTATTTCTTTTTCTACGAAAACGAAATTGTGTGTTTAAATGTCCGTGGATGTCCTTGCTAAACCCGTTCGAATTTTACCAACAACCATGAAGGAATTACGTACGAGAAATGTTCGACAGGACAACGTTAGGGGCCATCCCGACGGCGGCCACAATGGCGAACAACACATCAACAACCACTTTGACTCCAGCTGTATTATTTACGACTCGTCGACGGACACGACGTATTTACGAGGCAGACTGCTGGGCAAGGTAAGAACATGTTTTATTCTCACTCTGAGTGGGGACCGCGTGAAAGTTATTTATTGTATCTGTACTGGATATTGAAGTTTAGTTTGAATTGATATCTCAATATGGGGTATTCATCACACTTGTGGACCGTACGGTGATCTCTGAATGGGTCACTGCTGAACAACCTGGTAGTATTTAAGAGGAACTAATTGGCAATCGTATAAGCTTGAACTTTATACGTGTTTTTTTGTTGTTGATATCGTGACCATGTCTTGGTCTGATGGATCCTCCCTTAAATTTTTAATATCGACATAAAAAGTTTGAAGGAAGATTTATCGGACTACCTTTGTCCGTAAAACTGTTGCAGGGACATTGGTGTTCATCTACCTTAGTATTAATGTCCAATTTTAACCTTTAGAATGATTAGAATCTTACCAGTCTCCATGGTGTAGTGGTTAGACCACAGGGCCAAAGACGTGTAGGTTATGGGTTCCAATCCTGCTCGTGTCATCGGATTTTAAGTGCTGTATCGGCTCAACCCTAGTTCACAAGGCTCAAGTTTAAGTCCTTCGTGAAATCATTTTCATTTTAATCACTCGCTAAAATAATACATGGTAGCTTACAAGTTTGATATCCTCTCTATATATAGTTCATATGTGTCAACTGGTTAGAGATGCGATATTTCCTGTGATAACCAATATACAAGTAAATCCTGGATCTCTTGGTTGTGTCACTTGACTATAATATATATTTTCATATCGCTTGTCATGATATCTAATAGATTGTGCGTTTTATGTGTGTGTACGATTTAGATTATGTGTGTAGTACATGCTGACACCCCGACCTTTAACTCCCGGTTAGAACACTGTGTCAAACCTTGACACTACTCTCAACACGATGACGGTCAAATGTGATTACCATAACCATGTGATTACATGTGGCTGGCGCAATTTAGATTATGTAAAATGTACCTGATAGAACAAAATGTGTATAAAGGTAAATTATCAATCAGCATGGTTCAAATGCTGCACCCCTGTACAACGCCTTGCTCGACGTTATTGCACTTTTCATACCACTTGCCTACATCCATACAAATCAATATACACTGTACAACGAGCAATAGAATGTCATATAACCAAATATATGCGGAAACCGGCATCTCCGAAGATATTTCTCAACAGCCTCAGATACTGGTTAAGGAATAGATGTAAATAATTTACACGCTTGGAAGTTCATAAGGAAACTAGCGGGATTTGCGATCAATACGATTGTATGGAACACACAATTGAAGAGACTGTTGTCTCTTGACCGATGCACGTGTGAAATTTGCGAACTGTGTGTTCTTGGTTGTTGTAGCTTCCTAGTTCACACACGGTTCTGTTTGTAGATAGGTGTAGTCCCCGGCCAAACAAAGCTGCAACTGTGCTCTCAACAATGATGACGCAAGAGAACAAGGCACATTGGGAATTCGCCACAGCTAGCAAGTGATATAGTTTGGCTTTGATTAGGTCAACATTGGATTTCTGGATCAACATTATTTTTTCTTCCTCTAACAAAATTTAAACAACTTGGAACTGAAATGAAAGAAAAATATTTACAATCCAAAAATTTCCTGCTGAAAAACCAATCCCACTTATAACGAATATTTAGCCATTTTGTCTTCTGAATTATTTTTATTTGTTTAAAATTGTTATTTAATTAAAAAAAAAATTATATTCAGCAATATAGTCTTGACATGGATATATTTTGCACTATTTACTTGCAGGTGACCATAAAATAGGTATACATGTAATAGGTTGATTCGCATATATTCGACAATAAAATAGGGAAAAGTCTGGATTAGGACCTACCAGTCTTAAGCCCAATAGGTTAACCGGGTATAACCACTGCGCTACGGACCGAAAGTCTTATTAAATACTTCATGCCAATGATAGGTTTCGAACTTGAATTACGGTTGTGAAATATGTCGAGTAAAAAGCATAGACTGTCCTTGCAAGGGTAATATAACACTTGACAATTATTATAAGCGTTGTTTTCTTTTTTTAAATGTATTTACCTACACAGTTTAATTGGGCTCCTCTAATGACAGCCATTCTTCAATCTGTATGTATACATCAGCAGTTGTTTTGACGAACGCTACTTATTATTGCGAATATAAAACGGGTCAAATTATTAAAAAGTTTTACTGATACTTCGTATACATAATGTATATGGTAAAAGTAATTCGTAGATAGCAAACAATTGTAAATTACGTTCTCCGTGAGTCTAGCTCTTTAAGTATAGGCCTACTACCCTGAAATTATGTGTGTAACACAATGTAAAACTTTCTAAATGTAAATCGCCTGCCGTCTGACGCCTGTGTACCACGAATTCCTCCATTTCATTACCGTTCAAACTCGTTTGTATGATAAAATGATATACGAAAAGTTAAAACCCCGCAAACATGTAAATAACTTATTTATGTCTTGAAATTCAGTTAGTTTATGAGTTAATAACCTATCTTCTTTGTTATAATATTTTTTACGTGAATGTATTTTGTTACATGTCGACTCGATAACTAGTTATGGGTTTATGGTTCCGGGTTGTTGACAACACTACTATTGCACAAGTGAGCTTAGTTTGCCTGGAGCTATTTGTCATAAATATCAAACTAATTTGAATGTAATTTAAATTCTTTGTATGCAGTGATACCAGAAGACACCTGAGATTAAGCGCGCGCCACTAAGTTGGCATTTAACTACAATATGTCTGGTGCATATGATGGCAGTATGACCAATCTAGTCTGGTAAATATCGCATGGGCACATTGGGAGGTTGACAGAGGACACAGAGATTTTAGGGCCCCCGAAATTCAATTTTAAAAATAAAAATTAAGAAGGGTGCATCGCTTTGCCCGTGGGGGTGGGGCCTCAACTATTCTTAAGACTGCTCTGTATACATACAGTGCTTTATGGAGTATTTATGTGGGTGGAAAGAAGTTAGCATGACTTTACAAATGCAGATTATGTGCATGCAGTACGCGTTTAACTTACAGAAAAGGGGAAATGTGGTGGTGCATTCGTTTGAAGAGTATCTTTCACTTGAAGCAAGTATGCATGAGATTAGTCAACGGCAATGCTTTACACGCCTCTGTTTGCTTTCTGCTTTTCCTTCACGAACTGGAGGTGATGTTGACACAGATTTCCCGATGCACACACTGCATTGCTCGTGACAGTTTATGCATTCGTCGTCTAACTACGTCACTAATGCATGTCTGGCGATGAAACCCCTCTTCTTTTTTTTCGTTTGTAATTGTCAAATCGCATTTCGTCTCAGGCCACCTGCACAAAAATGCCAAGGAATTTCTGTCGTTACAATGTTAATAAATAATTGAAATTGAGTCATACCCCGTTCCAACCAGTGAGCCATGACTGTTCCATCTAAGGCTCTACCCTCAGGGGACCCGTTGCTATCCTGTGAAAGTGCACATAAAATATTTATTGCTGTAATTCAATGAAAAGTATAGCCTATGTGGGGGCAGTGGGATTAATACTAATCAAAGTGTTTCAGTGGTATCGTTAAACACATCTTTTATCTTTTATCTGTGGATATGATTAAACGATTTGAAACACTGATGTTGGTTGTAAATGAACGGCCAGAGACGCATGAATTTGATATGTGTAATTTGTCAAATCATAGGTAGCAGATATTTGACCCAGGTGTAGAAGGAATAGAAATCTTATAATACACAAAATACTGGATCATACTGTCAATACATACAACTGTTTTTCATAATCAAAAACAGCCCTCGCCCAACCTTTAACACCCACATTCAATTCTATACACGCTTGTATTCATTTGACCGTGTTAAATTTTCTCCCTTTGGAAATGTTTCTTTTCACGGACCATTAACTGTCGACTGTTTGTTTATAATAACGTTACTACATTTTTGGAATGTTTTGCACATGATCAGACATTTTTTAATGTATGAAAGTTAAAATATGTGAAGTATTTGTAAGAATAAAAAAGAACCTCGATAGACGTACATGTTAATGATGACTGCTGGGTGTTTTAATTGTTGTTAGAACAAACGTAAAATAGTGTATAGTATGTAGTGAAAAAAACACACCTGTCTGTGTAGGCGGATTGACGACTGACATACGGCATGTAACCTTGATGACAGACAGGCTGGATTCTCATATGACACCCCGTGGCGACCTTCTTCGTCATTGTTCAGTATGTTTTTATATAATTGCGTCAATCCTGTGTACTGGCTAAACGTAGGCACAAGTGAAACATTATTCTTTCGATTTAAATCGATGAAATTCGATAATACCCATATACATGTACTAGTACATTTATTGTTGAAATAGACTATAGACTATAGTTCCCTAACACGCCCACTCTCGTGCTACTTCACTGGGTTGAGGGTTTTGTTTGTGGGGGTTGGGGTGGAAAAGGGTTACAATAATATTAGATGTTACGCATTGAAATTTACAGAACTAACAAACAACTTAACCCAGTGCAACGTACATAATAATGTCAGTTTAGCACAGCCTGTTTGCAAAGAGAGCCGGATGTTTGGCTTCAAGGAGTCTTCGCATAAATTATCATTATGTTCTATAATATTATATTATCGCAAATTATATAATAATTGTTTGATACATAATGCACGTTAACTTAGGTGAACATTTCAAGACAGTAGGCATACGCAAATTCAGCGTGCATAAACCGGACAATAAGTTATATAAAAAAAAAATTGTGTAACCTATATTTTGCTTTGCATAACTGTTTTTATTTTATAATTGAAATATACGAAACAAATACGGGCGTATTCCAAACAAGTTAAATGAGAACATTGCAACATGTTACTTTAAGGAACTTGGGTATTCCCTTTATTGATAGTCTGGCAGTTCTGAAATAACATGTATCATGCCTCACTTGTGAACGAACACGTCAGGAAAAACCATCTGTCATTGACACTGCGGAGTCGGTGGGTTTAAAATTGATTCTGAAACACGACCCTGGTTAGAGTATGTATATATATTACAAGCATTCTCCATGGTACGTCTGGGAAATTGTTTGTGTTCAGGAAATGGCTATATTTTCTTTAGCACCCACGGTCTTTTCCCCTCTTTGTCTCGCCGTTCCCACAGGGAGACCTTTTGCGTGCGGTTCTTTATTTCTAAAAGCTATCATCGAAGTAAACGGAGAAGATTAATCATATTATAAAAGACCATGGAAAGTTCTGTTTGAATTTGTTAATACAGCCAAACTTGTATTCTCTCTACATAGTTGGAACTGTTTAGGCCATTGACATTAACTGATTGTTGACATTTTATAACTTGATTGCCTCGTATGAATTATTTATGTCCAGCGTTACCAGGCCTCGCGTCTCAATGAGAGTTGCTACTGGAGAAACATTACGGGTGACATTATACGCGGTTTTGTTGTGCCCCGAGTTGTCATGTTGTAACTTACAGTGCGATAGAGCTTTCCTTAAACTTTGTTTTATATATATATATCTGTTGGTAATATAATACTCTTAAACCGTGAACCTATATATTAAAAGAAGTTTAAGTGACAGTAACTGTTGTGGTAGAGACCAAGAGCGAGCGAGCTAGCATTAGGTGCGAAACTCTTGACGTCATCAGCACTCTCGTTTGAATGTTTGCCTATTACAACCACTGGTATATATGAGAGGCCCGGGCATGTACTGTTCTGTCTGGGAAAGTGCCCACCTGAGGTTCGAGAGGTCGAAGGATCGATGCTCCTAAGTAGACCTGTTGAGTTAGTTCTCATTCCAACAAGTGATCCAAAACTGATTCTTCAAAGGCTGTGGTGTATGCTATCTTGCCTGTGAAAAAGATGCACATAAGACTTTTAATGTTATTCGGTGAGAGTAGTATGTAGACATAACCGTGTGTTTGACATCCAATAGCCTTTGATTTTTAAGCAATATTCTCCAGTGGTGTCGTTAAAGAAACCAACCTTTTATCTTTGATCCTATTCCTTATCTAAAGTAGCAGCTTATGTGATAGTGGGTGGGTGTTTTCTGTGTAACGTGTCTTAATAACGATGTGTTTAACTAATGATAAAAGTCGTACGATGTGTAGGATATGCTCAGCTTTCGGAAAGACCTGGTATCATCACTGATTTAGGTGTGAATTTTGTGTATGCCATTTGGACTTTTTCAGTCTCTTCGACTGTACGTTATATGGTTATGTTAATAGTTTTGACGTTTAGATTTGATCAAAACAAGGCCCTTTTGTGTCTTTAAATAGCCATTAGTATGTCCAAACGTAAATTATTTTTATTTACCTACTTATTTGTCTATTCCAACCACAAACACTTCACCATTACACCCACCTAACTATCCGTCTGTTCAAATTTTCTCACTGATCTAACTAACTTTCCATCCCTCCGGACAATGTCATCATGGTTTACATGTATATGTCTTATTTATTTATTGGTCTTGTCCACGTTCATTATTACAGTTCTATTTGAGTTTGTCTTTCCGGCTACCTGTCCACCCACCATATTTGTCTAACATTCGGCACTTGAATAGACCACGTATTTGAGGAACCAGTTTACCAATGGATATCAACGTAGCTTGCTTATCTTGTCTTTTAAGTACACATATACGCAACCAACACACCATCTTAAGTAGTCCATGTATTATATTTGCTTAATATTAAGGAAGTCGCATGGATGTTTGATATAATTGTCAACTATTTGGAAACGTCCAAACCAATGTAAGGCGGTCTCTTTAAAAAGCAGTTACGGTATTTTTCCTATATATAAACGGAAAAGCTCCATATGAAAGTATGTTAGTGTGTGAACTGGTTCTTGCAATGCACTGAAACACGTGTATTATTATCGACTACAGCCTTTACTTACGGCTGTGCTCTGTGATGGATGCCCCAGAGTAGAATTTTAGGTATTGAACTTCATTAAGACAAATCACCGGTAGATGCAACTAACAGCTTCACCTAGCAACATAGTTAATTGCCATACTGGATCTAATTTTGATGTATGTATTTGTATGCAGAAAATCATTCCCAGTTGAAACACCGACAACATGCCAATTCTTCGATGTACATAATTATCTGCCCTAAATAATTCCCTCAAGTGTACTGGTTAAGTTCTTAACGCATTGGGTTTAAGGTAGGTAGGTACTGGATTCGAATCTAAATCAAGGCATGGGCTTTTTAATCGCAGTACGGGTGTAAAAGGAATATAATTCCGTAATAATATTTGTCCGAAACAATGTATAACGCACTCGGGCCTATAATATACACCTAGGCTTCTTAGTCAAACGGTACAAAGAAATTGAGTTAATTGACCTATTGCAATTTTAGCCAATATCGTCTGGTGGAGAAGCAGACGTCAGATTTGGAAGTCATGGGTTCAGACAGAAATGCAATGACCACTCGGTGTGACAAGAAGAGAATTACTTTGATAGATGATCCCACTTGGTCATTGTTCAAACCATCCCCATGATTCTTTAACAAGACAATGAGGTTGAGTGTCACTGTGGGCTGGTTCAGAAACACCCTCACTACCCCGTGTTTCTCCGTGCCAGGTTCCTGCTAATGACCTTCCTTAAGTGAGACCCAGAAGGGGACAAAGGTCCCGCGGGTCCTTTTTAAACGTGGCTTTAAATTATCTGTGTTGCTATTAATAGCGGGTATAGTTAGTCAATGAATTGTACCCGCGCCCTCGTTGACTTGCCGATTAGAACAGCAATGGTATGCAATCGAGTATTTCCTATTTAGATTCATCTTGTGGTCGTTCTTGACCCTGGGTCGTGACCCTGTAAGAGTTCGCGTATCTGTTACAAATAGTCGGTGATCGGGGTATGTCAACAATAGGTCAGTATGATCGTTTTTTTTTAAATTATTTTATCTCGTTCGTTACTTCATTGAGATGATCTCATGGGCAGTATAATAGTTATAGCGATATTTACTTCTTTGTTAAGATACGTGTTTTCCAGTTATAATATTATTGTCTTTAATGTCACTTATTCATAACTCAATTAGTTCTTGTGCTCAGATTATTAATTGATAGTTGAGTTTTATGTCATAAATTGAAAATATATCAGAAAAAAAACAAAATTTCGCAATTTTAAGAATATAGAATTCAAGATTATCTTTGAAATCGAAAGGCCAAAACTGTCTAGGCCAAATGCATTTCACTGCATGTGCATGACAAATTCGAATTGGCAAAGGATTTTGTAAGCATTATTTGGGTCATAGTATTTTTCAAAAACAAATTTAACCAGTCGTGATAGTTATTGATCTTTCTTGAAAAAAATATACTAAGCCTACAGATCTGCTTTAAATAAAGTTTTCGCCGGGAGAAAGTTTCATAACGTGCAGGAATGTCGGAATTCATTGTCCGCTTATTCAGCAAAAGATGTCCATATACAGCGCCATACTTGATTAAAACAAATACCTGGACTCATCGCTGCAGTTTGTATACACCTTCGCACAATAAAGACAAACCACTGCACTGTCGAGTGTTTCCGTCGATGACGAAGATGCACGAAGACGCTGACATAACGAACTGAACTTGGAATTAAGTCACGTTAAGAACCTGTCGAGCGGTCTACTCGGCTTAGTGTCCTTGGGATTTTGGGTATTGTTTATCCCGACTGTTTGCTCGCTACCTTTTCTCGTGGCAACTGATCAAACACATCAAGACTTTGAGGTCGGATCCAGGTGAACGTCTAATTACAGTTGTAAGTCTTCACTTATCCAACCAAGGAACATGCAACCAAATCTCCAGTGAGACTTTAAAAAAACACGAAGAAACAAACAATTGTATACTTAACCTGAACTGTTTTTATCTTGCAACACTTGGTTTTATGTTCAGTCTTCTCCTGATGATGACGAATCATTGACAACATTCAGTGGTTAAGACAGAGACCTTGTTTTTATTCATATATTTAATAATAGTAATACGATATACAATTTTTTTTCAAAAAGTTTGATTTTTCTTGTTGATTAAAACGTTTATCAACAATGTGGAAATAGATAACACATACTTATGTGTCAATTAACATTGAAAAAAGTGTGTTGATTTAACGAAATGTAGACACGTCGTAACGATACTTAGCCGAGCTACATGTAAGTAGAATGGCTTATACGTGTTATTAAAGATTAAATGAGTTGATGTGTTAACAAGACACAAGAGAGGATAAGGAAGTTTAAACCACGAAATACGCTGAATTATAAACTACACGTGTATGTTATAAATACAACGAAATAAAAATGTTTATGGACTGTCAGACTCTGAATACTTTCCCTATATAGTTTAGATTTGTAGCGGTGTAAAAATCGTGACCGGTTATCTTAAACACTAACATACTAGTCAAAATTATACCCCACCTATTTTTTTGCTTATTACATTGTTGCAGCAATTTTTATGAATCATATGATTCATAAAAATTCCTGCAACAAACAGTATCGGCATTATGACGACCTGATTATGATGACCTGTCAGCTGCAATGACTTCATAATATATAGTCTGTTTCAGATTCTCAGTCTATTAATGTCATTTGTTACCATAATAAAAAAAAAATTATATAAAAGGCATTGAACTGTCATGTATGTTGTGTGCATATCGTAACAGATCATGATAATGCTGATTGCTGATACACGTTTTAGGTTTTTATTGCAGGGATATCATGAATCGTATGTAACAATAAAAAACCCAAACCAGCCTTGCATTCAATAGGACGACGCCTTTGGCGGGATAGGTCGAGAGATCGATCCTCCACAGCGCAAAACATTTTTTATGGACTATTTTCCGTTCCAGCCAGTGAAACACGTCTGGTTTATCAAATTCCGTGTTGTGTGCTATTCTGTC
>JAUTCZ010028899.1:0-12885 GCA_032273805.1 Melanodrymia brightae | reverse complement strand
TGACCTGATCACAGCCATTGAAACATGCATCCACATCAAAATGTTTAGGTATTCATATAAACAATTGATCACACTAATCAAAAATGTTGAAACAGTAACTGGAAACACAACACCAAATACATAATGACACAACTAAAATGCAATAAGTCATATTTAATTTGGATGAACATAAAGTTATGTTTTACAAACTAGTTGTCAATGAAACAACTAAAATATGGATTAAAATTGGTCAAAACAGTGGGTTTTTGTACACTCGGACTAAAATTGTTGTAAAGGACCTAACCTACAAGGTAACACCAAAATGTAAACTTTTGCATCAACTTGAATTGAAAATGAATTTTTACACTAGCCAGGAACCCCACTATAAGGGGTGTATACCACTTTGAAGATAACCCATAATCCCATTACTAAGATAGGGGGGAAAGTCCCCATACACATAGTAGATAATAGGAAGACGTAATCCCTATTTTAATAATATCCTTTGTACTTTTATTCCAGTATTTGACGTCCATAGCCATCGTATTTCTTTTCCAAGTCATCGGTGTTATCGTCATTTTTGCTGGTCGTGATATTGTGAGTAAAATGGCACGGTATTAGTATCATCACAATTGAACAGAATCCCTGGTTTATTTATTTTATTTAAGCAAAAAAACAAAAAATAAACATTATTATTATTATTATTATTATTATAATTATTATTATTGTTATTATTATTATTATTATTATTATTATTATTACTGCAGGGTAACTACGCATCTGCCTCGAAGTTGGTTTTGTCAGCATCTCCAGCTTTGATAGGAATAACAATTAGTATCCTGATCATGCAGGTTAACATTACAATTTTATTTCAATGTATTATATGTCACCAGGATACCACAACAGGTTGCGAAATACGCTGGTGTATGTGGGCGCTACTAGCGATTTGAGCTAAATAATACTTTGTGCATTTAATAAAAGGTAGACAGCATCGTATAATTATACGGTATATATACAACATGTACATGAAGATTTGAATGATATATCAAGCATACATGCAGCACTCTAAAACAACTCCAAAAAGAATAATAACTTATTTACAAGCTTATATCTCATTAAGGTACAAGCACGTCTGTCATGGTCACAGACGTACCTGTGTAAAAGGAATATAATTCTGTACGAATCTAGGTTCCAAACAACGCATAACACACTCGAGACATAGTTGTGGGGTGCTATATTTCACTATTTTAATAATTATGTAATTGTGATATTATATGCAACTGCAAATAAATCAATCGCACAAAAAATAGCATAATTAACAGGAAAAAATTAATTTGTAAAATGTATGGACACAAATAAATACATGTGTGTAACCAGGAGCCGGTTTTTAAACATGTTCAAGTCACACAACTTTCCTTCTAATTCTCCATTGCGTTTCTATACGACTTTAATCTTGTCTTAATGACCGCAAAGGATTAGGGGATTTATTCATAGAAAGTATGAAGCCATGTGATACACTTTGTTATTGTTTACATTCTGCTTAATTGATCGGGTTGGCTATTAAGGTCTCCCTAAATGACCAAGATATTTTACTGTAAAATTGTGTGCGCACTATGAGACTGTAACTTTAATACCATGGCATTGTTTGTCCACAGCTGCTGCTCATAATAGGTGCAATATGGATCATTTACGAAATCAACGAGGAACAAAAGATTGGATTGGCTTATTGGTGGTAAGTTTTGAACATTGTAAGAAGTTTTTTAGCTTGGCTATAGGAAAGTGGTGAGAGTGGTCAATAGCAGAGAGGTGTGGTCCAAAGATCAATCCTTGCAGGATGTGCTGCACGATATAGTTGAAAGATGTATAGAACAGCCTTGCGTTCAATGGGGCTAACATTCTGCTACCGAGACAAAACGTTTTATCGCCGGTGTTTTCATCTAACATTAAATGAATGTGATAATTATGATAGTACACGATCGGTACCAGTCAAATTGTTTGTCTCTGTAGCAGAAAGGAGCGGGACGTAGTCTAGAGCTAGAATGTCTGTATGTGGCGGGATAGGTCGAGGGATCTATCCTCCACAGCGCAAAACAGTTTATGGGCTTATTTTCCGTTCCAGCAAGTGGTAAACGACTGGTTTATCAAATTTCTTGGTGTGTGCTATCCTGTCTGGTGCACATAAAAGACTGCTTGCTGTTTTTCGGTAAGAGTAGCCCATGAAGCGCAGCGGGTTTCCTCTATGTCCATGTGTCAATAATACCATGCGTCTGACGTCCAATAACCGCTGATTTATAATCGATGTGTTTCTAGTGGCGTCGTTAAATAAAACAAACTTTACTTTACTATTGTGAAAGAATGATGTTATTGTGACTTGTACAACGTGTTTCTGCAGGTCATTACTTGTATAATTTACAACTTGTATTTAACGTACTCATGAGGATGAAACGTATTCAATGGACAATGTTTAATGTTATTTTGTGTCTACATTCCAGATGTAAAGACAAATTGAAATTCAGCAGTGAATAAAGTCCTGCCACAAAAAGTAATTTCCAAAAAACATTATGAACTTAGTGTATGAGTGTTTGTGTTTAAGCAGTTGTGGTGTTTTTATTCATAGCATAAATATAATAATATTTATTATGTTTATACCACCTATTCACACCTCAGCCATTTACTTTCAAGAAATGTTAAAACAAAAATCTAAGCAAAGAAGTAAAATGCTATAATTAGAAGCAGAAACTCCGCAATCATTAATTTTAAACGACGTATTTTAATAACGTTCGCGTGAGTGGCTGGAATGGTTTTAACAACCCAATCAGATGATACGTTATACCAATGTTGTGATATTTCTCACTGGAGGAAATATGATTTATATTTCCGCAGTTATGCTTGCCCTATTGGGTAATAACGTTATATATAATATTCTCTCATAGCTAATTTTTACATATACGCTGTATTATAATTACTTTGTGTTTCTGTGTATAACTGAGATTGTTTTTTTTTACTTACTACCAGTGTGTTATCTATAATGTTATGCATATTATTATCTAATACTGTTATAATCATTATAATCATTATTTTTTAAGATCTGCTGTAGTAATGTTAATATATGTATGTATGTATTTGTTTGAAGAACTGTTGACACATTGATGTTGTACACACATAGAGGATATTAAACGAGCTACCCTATAATATCAAGTTGAAGTCCCAAGCGAAATCATTTAGTACTAGTGATATATTTCTACAGTATGTATTTATTTAAAATCAATTTGTGTCCCCAGATAAGTGTTACTTAGTGAACACATAAGTTTATATTGTACTAGGGCAACAGAATCCATGTGGATTACCTGATAGGCATTGCATACAACATGCAAATGTAGAGACAAATATATACAGACTGAACTTTTCATTTCTTATCAGTCACTTGAATATTAATAAATCTATTTGTTTACATTTCCACTACTAGTATATATTTCTATATTTCTAGTTATACATGTATCATATTTGTTTACGATCAACTTGTGTCCGTAGTTAGGGTCAATAAGACAAGTGTTTCAATCCATTCTATATTTTATTTAAAATAAACATGCTTATGTTGTTTTTAAATTGATATAAAAAACTACCGGAGGAGAAATGAGCGAGGGAATAATACTGAGGTGGGGAGGGGTGGGGGAGGTGGGGGAGGTTGGGGATAAGTACAGGGACGGGGATTGTCTAAAGAGAAATGTGCAGGGGGATGACTGTTGCATGGGGTGGGGGTGGATTGATGGGAGGATATATTCCGGGGGATGCCCTGATACTGGAAACATTTGGGGAGGAAAGGGGCATTGGTTGGGTACACGTCAGAAATTGTGAAAATTATATCCTAAAAAAAATTTAGCGACGAAAAAGTCTGAAAAGTATAGTGGCTCAATCTCTTCGTTAGGTTTGAAATCGACCTATATTGAATTAATAATATATGTGTACATGTTTAAGTCACCCTCCACCATTGGCTGCATTATTGTATATACATAATTATAATAATATATTAATTTATATGTTCAATACTATTTTTATGTCATTAAGCTGTAAAGCTTAACGCAATAAAGAACTTGAACTTGAACTTGAGTTGTTTAATATAATATTTGTGTTTTCACTTTATTAATTAGTAAGCCCCCCCCCCCATCCCCACTCCCCACTTATCTAAAACCCTCCATACTCAATATTTTGAAATGCTTTATCCGTCACTAAATGCTAATAATATTATATTCTGACACTAATAGAAAAGGTCAATATGATGTTCTGTTTCCTTCTTATGCGCCTGCTCTTTGCGGGTTTAATTGCAAACACTTGCTCGTTCTGTGAATAGCTAGCTATACGCTAGTTTAGTAGCTTGGAAAGGTGTGACAAATTAAGGCTGTGTGGATGGATGGTTTTACATAGTCTATACTTTCTTCACTTACATTTGTTGTTCGCAGTACAATCGGATATTGATTTCAGTTAATATTACAAAAACTGTTTGATTTTTACTTGAGGGTTGTTAAGTTCCCTATTTGAATATATGCCAGACTGTTCTGCGTAATTCACATACGTATAAACTACAACTTGGGCTAGGGACAAACTCACGCTCACAGAAAGTACATGTACATGTATATAATATTACACAGCCACTGGCAAGTATGTAAATCTACAGGCACACGTTGCACTAGCCGAGAAAACGGAAACTAGGTTTCTTTGTTTCCGCATTGTTATGTGTTCGTAAAGATTGGTCAAGTTTGTAGTACAGGCAATGTTCGCATGGCTAAGCTCGTGTTATGTGACGGTTTAAACTGGAAACAGAAAGCGCTGTTCTAGTGTGGAATACTGGTAGATTGAAACCGAAAGCGGCGATCCGTGACAATAAACAGTAAGTATTTCTGCCCAGCAAAATATGTTCCCAGCCTTACGTTCAATAGGGCGAGCGTTCTGTTACCTAAACAAAACGTTTTGACACCGGTATTTGCATCTATGATAGTACACGATCGGAACCAGTCACATAGTTCCAGAGCGCTCGCCCTATTGAACGTGAGGCTTAATGCACTTCCACGTTAGACCTGCGACCATACTTATTTAGGTCAGGTCAGGTAAAATGATTTACGTGCATCCATTGAAGGTTGAAGCGCGCTGCCTGAGCACTCAATCCAAGAGGCTGGGTTGTCTGTAAAAACGTTTGTTTAATGACACAACTGGAACACATTGATTTTTAATCAGCGGTTATTTGATGTCAAACGCATTTATATCTACACTTGGTTACAGAGGCTACTGTTCGGATAACAGCAAGGGATGTTTAATGTGCAGACAGGATAACCCACACACCACGATCTTTGATAGACCAGTCGTGGATCACTGGTTGGAACGGAACATAACCAAACGGGGCCCATGAGGAGAATCGATCCTTCGACCCATCGAGCCTCAGGTAGACGCTCGTACCCCAACCCCTCCACAAGCTATCAAACTCCTTTGGTGTTTTCAAGTACCGGTATCATGTTAACATTGAATACATTGGTTCAAACGGTGCCTGCTGGGCTAATGTTAAACATAATATGAAACCGATTTTTAATACGAAACAGACGTATACCGTTAGTACGGTGTAGAACAAGTAGGCACGGCTTTAATCTTCCTCTATGCTTTTGCTCATGACCGGCTTCCATTGCGCAGTGGTTAGCGCAACGGGCGTAAGACTGATAGGTACTGGGTTTGAATCCCATTCGTTGCATAATTATATGTTATTTTTAATCCCAGTGCCGGTGTAAAAGGAACGCAAGTCCGGCCGGAATGCAAGTCCGGTTATATCATAACAAAATAGATTAAATAATAAAATAAATATTTACGGAATGAATCAAATAGTCTGATCCATAAAACAAGATATTACCTACAAGTCCTAGAGTTCATGTAAAAGAAAAGCGCAATAAAACTAATTGTTTTATAGAAGTTTGGTTTGGACTAGGAATCGTAGGTATAGGCCCTATATAGAATTTTACATTGTGTCGGACCTATATTCCTACGGACTTCTATTCCTATTACACCTGCTCTAAACCATAGCGAGTGATCCGCGAGGCTCAACGGATAGGTGTACATGTACTTCTACTTACACCAACCAGTGCCCACAACTGGTTTAGCAAAGGTCGTGGTATGTACTGTCCTGTCTGTGGGAAAATATATGTAAAAAGTCCCTTGCTACTTATCAAATAAGAGTAGCGGGTTTCCTCTATCATATCAACACTAACTTCTGTGACCGTGACAGGCGTGCCTGAAACTTAATTTGATATAAGCACGTGAATAAGTTATAATTAATTAACTAACTAACTAACTAACTTTTGCTCATTACAGATGACGGCTGTCCAGGTTTACGATAAACCACAAGCTCTGTATATGCCACCTGACCATCTACCATATTCGATTGTTTCTCTTGTATTTTTTCTTCCGCTTGGTGTCGTTGCAGTAGTGGAATCATTCAAGGTATGGACGAGTTTTGTTTTAGTTTAGGCAGACCTAAAACTGTAGCTAAGTAGTAAATGTTACGCTATTATATACATGCTGGTGTAGACATTACCAGTCGAATATGACGGACAACACAGATGGAGGGTAATGATAATGTGTTCATGAGTTGCGCTCCAAGAATGATAACGTCAGCTATTTTCCATTTAGTAGACGGACATGGATTTACCTTATTTTGTACTACTATCTGATATTATTTTAATGTTATATTTTGTTTGCTTCTAGCTTAAGGTACACAATATATATTACGACATATAGCTATATAAAAATATTTGGCGGGAGACGACATTTTGTCAACTATGACCATCCCCCTTTAATTCAGTTTGTTATGATACTACAGGACTTCCATTCCGACCAGATTGGCGTTCCTTTTACACTGGTACTGGGATTAACAATCCTATATGTCAGGAATAGGATTCGAAACTAGTACCTACCAGTTTTAAGGCCGATGCGCTACTCTGTATTTGCAGGCGAGGAGAGCAGTTGAAGAGAGTGACTTGCCCTTGGCTCGGCTGGCGTCTGACAGAGCTGCTAAATATGCCATGGCTAGCGTCCTCGTTGGCACGAACATGATGATGCTGACCACATGTGTTGTTCTATGTGTATTTTACCAGTCATAGTATACGTGTAATGATTTCACAATGGGGTAGTGGCTGTTCTATGTTTATCACCTTGTAAAGCGTGTCCGAATCTTCCTTTGGATATGGAATTATGTTGCACGAGATGTTAACACGTATGGTGTTCTATTTGTTTTGTATCAGTCATAATACATGTGTAATAATTAAGTAATTAAGTTGAGGTTGTTCTATATTAACCACCTTGAAACACGTGTCTCCAAGCTTCTTTTAGATAATTATGAGTGATGCTGCATGATATACTATGATGGGCTATGGAGTCAAGTAACATTGGGATTGTTCTTGTTTTATATGTATCACCTTGTTCCGAAGCTTTTTACCATACGTGGATGATGCTGCACCAGTGATGTGTTCACAGAATACATATATCGAGAATACTCGCTGGACTGGTTTTTGCACCTAATATTAAATGAATGTGAAATGGTAGAACAAGATGGGTACCAATGACAATTTTCGCGAGGCCTCGCCATCCTGAACACACCTCGGGTATTATCATGTGTTATTATTTTCTAGTCGTACTGCATACGAAATACACCGGAATGAGTTGTTGATTTCCATGTTATTACCTTGTACGATGTATTTCGTTAAAATAAACCTGGTGAATGACATGACTTACATGTGTGTTAAGTATTAGTATTCTGTCTTTATACACGTGGTGGGAATACTTGGGTGTGATCATATACCTCTCTTAGATACTGTATTATACTGATATGTTCCTCTGATACCCACTGTCTTTGCGTATGCTATTCCTCATCCTTGCATTTGGCTGACATTGATAGACAGATGACGTTCAGCCAGTATAGACTCTTGTCCAGAGGCGGTATTTATCAAACAGCTTAAGTTTCTCTTAAGTTTTGACTTAAGTTTCATTAAATTGACTACGGTAAGACAACAACGTAAGTTCCTAGTTACAAAATATTCACAGTAAACAAGCTTAAGTTTTTGTAGAATTCTTAAGACACGTCAGAAGGAAACTTAAAACTTAAGTCAAAAACGGCCAAAACTTATGTCTAGGTTTGTTTTTTTCACAGAAGTTAAGTCCTATTTCTGACTTAAGTCGCTTGATAAATACCGCCCCAGCACTGTGGAACGAACTGTCAAAACACAGGTCAGTTGATATGCTGTTCTTTCCAAATTCAAAATAGTTCTCCATCACGAGTGTACTTAATAGGTCACACCTCGCCATAGATATGAGGGTGGTGAGGAAGGTAGCAGCCCCTACCCCACGGTTTAGGGCCAAACGACCTATCATGTCTGTGGGAAAGTGCACATACAATATCCTTTGCTGTCATTCAAAGAAGAGTAGCCTATGTTATAACCATGCGTTTGACATCTAATAACCGTTGATCTTAATCAATGTATTCCAGTGGTGTCATTAAACAAACGAACTTCATCTTTGTTTCATCTATTGTTGGACACGTTACACACGCCACGACAAACAAGTTGTAACACACAGAAGTTAAATTATTTATTTAATAGAACAAGCAACATTATCAAAACAAATAAAAACAATTATGTATAACTATTTTAACCTGTTGGTGGCACACTAATTGACATGATTTTTTAGTTCACTGAGACACAATTAACACTATCGGATCTCTGCACACGACAGAGCACACAATATTCTTTTCAATCAGTATTGGGACAAAGTCACACCAACATATAATTATAATACTATATAAAAAAGACTAATGCAAAAAATAATAATCGTATAATACGTAAGGCTGGTTGTATTGTATAGCCCCACCCACCCACCACCTTGCAACGTTCAAACATTATTGTCATGTGTATTTCCAAGTCTGTGAACCATAATAAAGTTATCTACAAAGAACACACTACACACACAACCATATGAACAAGTTGCGTTGCAGGTTACAGTGAAACAGTATTAGCCATCCACAATCTACAACATGTTGTAATCTAGATATTAACACACGCCTTTTACCTTCACACGTACACACACTGATTATCCACACTATCCACACAACAATATTTGCTAGCCTGTAACTGCCTTGCGTTCAATGGGGCGAGCGCTCGTGGTCGGTCGCTAGACCGGTGGAAAAGTAAAAGTAAAGTTTGTTTTATTTAACGACGCCTCTAGAAACACATCGATTGTAAATCATCGGTTATATTGACACATGGTTTTTTATGTGCACTATCCCATAGACAGGATAGTACACACCACGGAATTTGATAAATCAGTCATGTACCACTGGCTGGAACGGAAAATAGCCCATAAAATGTTTTGCGCTGTGGACGATCGATCCCACGACCCATCCCGCCACAGGCAGATATTCCACCTCTAGACTACGTCCCGCCCCAGACCAGTGGAAAAGAAAAGCACGTCCGGTTATTTAATAACAAAATGGATTAAACAATAAAATATATCGTTACGGAATGAAACAAATAATCTGATCCATAAAACAAGATATTACCTACAACATGTAGAGTTAATGTAAGAACAAGCGCAATAAAACTACATGTATATGTTTTATACAAGTCTGGTTTGGACGAGGATTTCTAGGTATGTAGGTTCTATAGCGTTATACATTGTTTCGGACCTAGATTCCTGAGGACTTCTCGCCCTATTGAACGCAAGTCTGGTTGTCTTTAAGAGGCACACGGGTTATTAATCACATTTATGTACAGTGAAAAGAAATTGTCAAAAATTGTCGATAGGAGATAATTCGATTTGCTAAAAAAGTAAGTATAATGTACACACATAAATCATGTTCAACGTAATATATAAATAGATCTATCGGAACAAGACCATTGTATGTAATAATATAAATTTAAACGACATAATACTGACATGGTCAAACGCGCATCTCTGCTCATGTATATATTGTCATGTATATATTGTCATGTATATATTGTCATGTATATATGTCACGTATATTATTATTATTGTCAAGTATATATTGTAAATAGTTTATGTATAATATGTTATAGTTTGTATTCCTCTTACGCCGTTGCGCAACGACCTGAGTGTAAATAAATTCTGTTCTGTTCTGTTCTGCACAAGGGTCTAAGGGACATTACTACAAAGTGGAGATTACATGTACTCACGGATCACAGCCAAAGCAATGATGATAGCAGGAGTTTGCAAACGTTTAGCGTATTCTGCCGCTACTACAGGACTGGTGTCAAACGTCGTAAGCACAGGCCATTCAGTGTCTGCTAATAGCCAATAGCCAAAAGTTTTGGGTGCTTACATCTACTGAATGTTCAAGCACGCCCACCATGGACACCGTCCGTCAAAACCCGATGTCTTGGCTGTGCACTGTTTAGATGAATAATTCCCAAATATTTAACATTTTATGTGTTGTTTACACAATTGAGTTTCTGATTCTATAGATATGTACATTATTCAAATTATTTTGTTGATTTACATTATTGAGATGACCTTTCTTGAAATTAAACAGCTTCGGTTTGAATATGTTGCATTACCATAATCATATAATTATATTTAGTTTATGAATACAAACACCTGCTGAAAACCAGCAACACACATCGTCCATCATCAAAAAAAAAAATGTCTTCTAAAATGTCTTTTTGGTTCAGGTTCATGTTGTGGCTTCACCTCTGAAATACATACATGTACATCCATTAATATTGTAAGTAGTCCATTTATGCATGCATATGCATTACGCACACATGCTAGCATACACACGTACCATTAAATTGTGTATGTATACAGGAGACTATACTTCGTGTCACAACATTTGTAGCACGTAGATAACTTTAGTTTCATTTAACGTAGAGAAAAAAGGTAAATATTTTTGATAATAAAAAAAGGACTACTTTTGTCTGCAAATTACGTAACTTTAGGTTAACAAATAAAAATATTTTTCTGAAATTGTTTTGTATGTATTTGCATTACAAATATTTATAATTGTTAACCTAAAGTTACGTAATTTGCAAACAAAAATAGTCCTATTCTATTTTCAAAAATGTTTACCTTTTTTATCTGCATTAAACGAAAAACATACTACAAATGTTCAGACACGAAGTATAGTAAGTTAGCAAACTTGTGCCCAATCCCGCCACGAGAAGACCCTCTACCTCTAGATTACGACCCGCCAGCGGCCTCCGTGGTGTAGTGGTTAACGTTTCGGACTACAGGCTGGTAGGAACGGTGTTCGAATCCCGCTCGTGGATCTCACTTTTCGACTCCAACCCAGAGTGAATGCTCCGCCAGGCTCAATGGGTAGGTGTAATACTATTTATATCGACCAGTGTCCACAACTGGTTTGACAAAGACCGTGGTATGTACTAACCTGTCTCTGGGAAAGAGCATAGGAAAGATTCCTTGCTACTTATTAATTTGGAGTAGCGGGTGTCCTCTCTCATACTAACACTAACTTCTGTCCTGAACAGGCAGTAGAGGCAGCTGGACTGTGTAACCATGACAGGCGTGCTTGAACCACCTTACTTGGATATAAGCACGTAAATAAGTTTGAATTAACTGACTAACTGGGGCAGTATTTATCAAGCAACTTAAGTTTCTCTTAAGTTTTGACTTAAGTTTCATTAATTTGAATAAGGTAAGACAACAACGTAAGCTTAAGTTTTTGTATAATTCTTAAGACACCTCAGGAGGAAACTTAAGACTTAAGTCAAAAACTTATGTCTAGGGGTTGTTTTTTTCTCATAGCTGAAGTCTAAAAAAATTTCTTAGTTTTAAGTTTTTTCTTAGACTTAAGTCTTATTTCTGACTTAAGTCGCTTGATAAATACCGCCCCAGGATGACACAATTTTGCTGTCCAACATTGTTTAAGCCACACTTTTTTTTAATTTTTAGGATTACGGAATTGTTTTTGAAGGGGGCAATGTCGGAGAATGGAATAAAAATAAAAATAAAATTCACCCAATTCCTGTTGTTATTATATATTTTTTTGTATTACGGATGTTTTCAGTGAGAAGTTCGGGATGGAGAAGAAATACAAATAAAAAAGATCCAAAAGAGCCATCGTGGAAGGCGAAATTGGAATTGGATGGGGCTTGTAACGCTGATTTAGCTTGTACTTATATTTATTTCATATTTCCCGACACTGCCTCTTAAAAACCGTGGTAGGCGGGAACATAAAATTGAAAATTGGCACCTGAATTTGTTTTTTCATTTTGGCAAAATGAACGTCGGCGGATCCGTAATCCGAAAAATAAAAATGTGTGGCCTTAATATAAAAAAAACCTCCGCCTCCAGTCTGCTGTTATGTATAGCCTAAATAAATAGAAGAAAAAGCTTGATTACTGTAACATCCGTGAAATTGTTAATTATGCCTCATTAGGTGAAATTGAGAATTGTATCTTGAACACAGACTAGTTTAGAGATCAAAGGATTGGAACAGATTCTATTTAATTCGTCCAAGGGAAAAACAATTCCGTTGCATGCCGCTTCATTTAATGCCGAACAACTCGATCAATCGATTAGTATTATACAAATACAAGAGTATGTTTTTTCCTTCTAAATAGAAAGATAAATCATTAGGAAGTAAATAATACGAAAATTGTTTTTAAAGAATTCTTCGTATAGACTAGTAACATAATTACATACCCGTCTGTGGCTATTTATGAACTGCGGGGTTGGGTTTATGTGTGTCATTGGACCGTATTCAACTACTGTTACATTACAGGCCCGTAGCCAGGGGGGGGGGGGGGGCGGGGATGCGATGGGTGCGAACGCACCTCCCCCCGAGACTGGGATTTCCTAAGTATTTTAACGTTTACCCAAAAACATAATTTATTCGAAACCATT
>JAUTCZ010028898.1:0-21788 GCA_032273805.1 Melanodrymia brightae | reverse complement strand
AATATTATTCTAGTATTATAAAATTATTTACTGTAGGTTTTTAGAAAAGGCCTCAAGGGAGAATATCTCTGAACTAATTGAGTAACCTTCTATTAATAGAGTATTATTATTAATATTAATATGATTATGAGGGAAAGCTAAATACATAATCCTCACACTGAATGCTTGAGCATTGAGAGGTCAGTATGTAGGAACAGCTGGGACATCCGGTTGACCAATCCATATATCTACATGTAATAATATTTATACCATAACTTACAGGTCATCCCCGTGTTATAAATCCATGAGTTACTTTGATGTATTAACTGATGTCATAATACTGTAAATTAGAAAGTCAATAGGTCATTTGTTTACCAACAAGTCAGGAAAAATATATCTTCATGGCTTAAGCAACATGATGTGTGATACAAACGGTATGGTAGGGTAATAAAATTGGTAGGTGATGTGTATAGTATTTTGTTTATTACAACCCGTTTATAATACCAACATGCCATGCAATGTTTGAAAAGCATTTTATTTAAGTGAATGAATTGTATACATGCACTACATTTTGCAAAATGTGATGACTTCATAATATTGTTTATACATAAATACTTAGAATAACATTTTAATGTGTGATTTACTACATTCTGAGTTATTTTATAAATTATATGATAACTGGATGTGCTACTCATGTTTTATAATAATATTATTGAAAATATCAACCATCAGTATTTGTCTTGGTAGAGCCTGGACACAATTAAAGATCAGTTAAATAATAGTGTTTCTATGGCTATATTTATTTATACTGATATTATAATTATGCATGTGCAAAGTTTCATGCTTGTTTCCAAAGTACACAAACATTTAGTTGATATTTTCCATATTAATAAGCATTGTATCAAATCGTTGATCGAGTAAATACTGTTTAATCCAAATGTGCACACTATGCCTTCAAAATGGAAAGAAAAGTAACTTACACAAACAATATCTTGTCAAATTGGGACTTATAAATTAATTGACAATACTGGCAGAAAATTAAAGCATTTATTTAAAGAATACTAGAAAACCCATGAAAATTATTATCTGTATTTTACTGGTGGAAATGATTATACATGTATTTAGATTATAGTGTTCTCCAAATCCAAACTGTGAGTAAGAACATATGTTTTGCTTTTAATTTCTTCTCGGACGTCAAGTGCAGTTTATTAAATGTGTACGATATCAGCACTTTGTCATGAAGTGTTTACTTACCTAAATTAACTGCACCATGCATCAGTTTACCGGTATTTGCAAACATTATCTCACAATTATATCATGAAATCAATAATGTCTGTATTCGCTGTTTGTTTAGTCTGCAGGTATATAAAATATACTACAACACAAAAGATAAAGTTGGTTTGTTTAACGACACCACCGGAGTATATGGATTAATAATCACATGGTTATGTGGACACATGGTGTCAAAAGAAGCCTGCTGCTGCCACGTGACCT
Organism: Melanodrymia brightae; assembly: GCA_032273805.1. Taxonomy (NCBI): domain Eukaryota; kingdom Metazoa; phylum Mollusca; class Gastropoda; order Neomphalida; family Peltospiridae; genus Melanodrymia; species Melanodrymia brightae. Next base: position 20,315 of record JAUTCZ010028898.1, on the reverse strand, counting down.
ATCCTTACTGGTTTAGATTAGCAGCAAGGGATATTTTATGTATACTTTCCCACCGACTTGATAAATTGTATTTGAAACAATGTTCAATGATACAAAGTTGACCCAATTTTCATTCATTTGTAATGTTAAATGAATATGCATCAATATTTGAAGTTAACATGGGTTCAAATTTGGAAGTGACAAAATGGTGATTCGAATATGAACCTAGCAGACCTTATTGTCTACTTTCCCCCCTCCCTAATATTACACTATAAACATGACTCTTCACTCAAGTTGGGCCGGGGATCATCCGAATCCCCCAAACATCCCCTACCAACTTACCCCCATGTGTATTGTTATGTTTTAGTGAAAAGCAATTATAATAGATGTGTTTCTAGTGGCATTGTTAAATAAAACAAACTTTACTTTTTAGTGAAAAGCAAATTTGGGACCAAGTAGAAACAACCATAATTAAAATGTCATTGGTAATGTTTGGGCGAATCATATTTCATTGATTAACATCATCAATTTAAGTAATAATTTAGCAAAATTTTAATGTGTATGTATACGTTCTTTTGTATAGCAGTATATTTGCCATAAACCTGATACTATTTAAATTGTGCTATGATGTGAATGATTATCTGTATTAAACAGTGCTGCATGGAAGATTTCAAGACGGTCGTTTCACACTTGCAGGCCAAGCACCTGCCCGTCTTCATCTGGTGAATATTGTTACCTATTCAAATATTACTCATCAGGCTGTAAACTAATACCCTCTTTGTCATCGGGCGGGGACAGCCTGACCTGGTCTCATGTCTAGACGCAAACACATTATTAAGTTTATAATCACGTTTTTACGAATTCAAATTTTATTTCAGTTTCATATCAACAGCGAACATTGACATGTAGTTGTACGTCACCGAAGAAATGCAATACCCTGTACTATGTACAGTACATAATGGGCCCTATGAAGTTTTCAACATTTTCACGGTCATACCAAAAGTATAATTGTGAGAAGTGCAGAGTGTTGGGTTGGAGATTTCAGCCATGTACATACTATGTTGTAAGAAGAAAATGTTGAGATTTTTATATTTGACAAAACCAATATGTTATAATTATAAGAACTCACATGAGACGAGTTTCTTGTGATGTCATTATTTCTTAATCAGTACAAGTTGATAAAATATAAGGACGGAACAAAAAATATCCATGTGTCCCCTGAGGAGAATAGATCCTTCAACCTATCAAACCTCAGGTGGACGCTCTAGTCCTGCTACATCCTGTTCCCCAAAGAAAAGATGTCATATGAGGTTGTAACAAACATTACATCTGATATAATGTTCAGTATTGTCATGTTTATTAGTGACCTGCTTGGATAATGGTTGTTTGACCAATGGAGGGTATAAGAAGAAATGACAAATTATTATCAAATCAAATCAAAAATATTTTATTTGTTGTGGGGTTGACCACCCCGTAACAATGAGTGGTGCGATACAAGTAAACAACAAAGGATATAATATATGTATATATAACAAAAACAAGTAACAAAAACAAGCATTGAGAGCTCAAGGCATAATCTGTAATATTAACCCCTAACATAATAAACAAAAATGTCAAAATGTCATTTACCCTCTAAAAATAAAGAATTTTTTATTATTTTGTTTTTAAAGATCTTATAAACTTGATCATGCAGAAATAAAACCTCTTTACAGAATGAGTCATTTGAATACTTTTGGATTTCACAAATAAATATTTACTATTAAGACTGAGCTTGTCACCATTTTCAAATTTATGGCTGAACACTTGTTGAACTTCAAAATCTGTCTGATAATACTATTCAGACCCTAGCCAGGATGTTGAGGGTGTGGGGTCTTTAGGCTTATGGTTTGGCATGAGTTGCTTATAGGGGGTCTGGGGCATGCTACCCTTAGAAAATTTGAGTGGGCGAAAACGTGATTTCCTGGCATCTGATCTTTAAAAGTTATATTTTTAAACAATGTTTCACTATGTTGTTAATTAAAATTTCCCCTGGTTGGTTCCACGGACCCTCCGGACCTCCTATTGGCTATGACCATGTTGATCTAAAGTACAGTCATAGATGAAATACTATACATGTACTACATAAAACAATGTTTCAATACTATCCAAGACATAATAGTAATACAATGGTTTAATGCAATCACAATACAACATACCAATACAAAGTTATGAGTACTGGTATAGTGCATATATTAATACAATGTTTTGGCACACTGTATTAATAAGTGCACTGTGTCAGTATTCATAACTTTGTATTAGTTACTAGTAGATGCAGGGTTGCTCAGTGGTAGAGCTTCCACCTGAGAGACATAAAAGATCCCTTGCTGTCATTCAAAGACGAGTAGCCCATATGGTGGCAGCGGGTTTCCTCTATAACCAAGTGTCAATATAGCAGTGCGTTTGACATCAAATATCTGCTGATTGATAATCAATGTGTTCCAGTGGTGTTGTTAAACAAACAAACTTTATCTTTTTGTATTAGTATGTTCTATTGCGATTGGATTAAACAGTGGTTATCTCCCTTTCCCTAAAACTTTTAAAGACATTATTCTTCTACTGCAACAGCAAATGGATCAAAGTACAATGTTTTTAAAAAATTATTATATAACTGCGCATACTGCATGGAAGTACGTCTTGGGACATTTGACTGACATGCTGGTCGGAAGTCTATTGATGTTAAAACTGATCGGCCAGATTGGACCAATCATAAATACATGTTTTAAAGATCAAGGAACAAGAAAATTTTCACAATTGATGGAATTTCAAGCATGTAGTGAACACCTCAGTGAGATACTTATCAGTACTTTGTTTAGACTTCTCATCAGTAAAATATTTTCTATCCAATGTTTGCTCCAATTCCCTTTAAAAAAACCTTCTACACAAAGACTGCAATGACTGCTTAGGATATTTGTATACATTCTAATTCGCTACAGACAATCACAAACACTTTCTTCAAACGGTTTCTTTAATAATATCATCTTCTTTTTTCCTTTTCAGGATCTTAACTGATTAGACGTATTGAAAACATGTTGCCAAGTAAATGTTTTCTCCATGCTAGTGTCAATTTGTAGAAGAATTAATCAATTTGTCATGGGCTTTGTTTTGGCGGGCATTGAACAACTGGTTTGTTGATCAAGGCTCTGTGCTGTAATACATCTTGTGTTGCTGTGAGACTCAGCTAAGCAGACATTTACTGTTACCAGGCAGACATTCCCCCGTCTGATTCATTTATGACAACTGTGCACGACTTGCACAACTTGCAGTGATTAATTCATTCATAATGAGAGATCTATTCAACATGAAAAGACTGCAGTACTATAAGAGGAGGAATGTTCTAAAAATAATCAAAGTGATAGATCTATGTTATATTCTGTTACAAATAATCTGGTTTTTTTTTAGATATTGCTATTGTAAACGTGGAACTGGATTAAAGCCAGGCTTGGGGTGTTTCAACTTTTATCTATTGGCTAAGTCAGTATTTATAGTGTCTACCCTGAGGCACATGAGGTTGATGGATCGATCCTCCTCAGTAGATCCATTAGAACTTTGGTATTTCTAATTTTAACCATTGATTTACTAGTACACCAAAGGTAGTTAAGTTGCTATTTTATTGTCTGTGAGGAAGTGCACATAAATGATCCCTTGTTGTTAATTAGGAGGCCTGTCGTGGACAGAACTCTCTGGCGAAGTCAGAGGTTGTGCCCATGACAGGTGTGCTTGAACAGTCTTTTGATGGAAGCACACCAGAAATTACCCAACCAAGTTGAACGAACCCTAATTAGAAGAGAGTAACCTATGTGATGGTAGCTGGTTATATGGAAATCGTTGAGTGTTTGACATCCAACAGTTGATGATTAATCAATCAATGTGCTCAAGTGGCATTGTTAAACGCACAAACTTGGATTTTTTTTTATTTTAATACTGATATGAATAAAAAAATTCAGATGGGCCTAATTATGACAAAGTAATGGATATGTCTAATATGCAAAGGTTAATTAGCAATTACGAGCATAGTCTGGCATCATATTCCTAACACGTAGAGGACACATTAATAAAAAGTTACATAAATAGACCATTTATCATGATAATTGTCAGGTAAAGTTTATATATGTGCTGCCTATGGGATGGCATATCCATCACAATGCTAACGTTAATATTATACCATGCATGGAGATTGGTGTGTCTTTCCTTTGAGCTTCATTCTCACTAAATTATGACAGATCGTGGGATTGTGAGTTTCACATGATTCATTGATAGCTAGTCTCATTCTCAATACTCAGCCCGCATTTTCTGTCACTTTCATGGAAAACTTTCTTCTTCAATGAAATGTTTGGTATGATTTATTCTTCATTTGTTTTAGCTTGTTATATGTGGATTGCATAGTAATGGCCGAACAAGCAATGACACATTATATGCACTATATAACCCACCACCTACAACCTACCTGCCAATTTAACAATCTCACCCTATTTTATTTTTTTTACACACTCACTGCATGGCATAATTACATAAATAGAGTTACTGCTGTGACATAAAATTTGGACCCTGATACAGATTTGGGCTAGTGTACTTTTACTTTAACATTAGTTAGCTACAATAGTTAGTTATAACTTATTTACACGTTTTTCTCCAGTACCTACCAGCCTGAAGTCTGAAGCATTAACCACTACACCACGGATGCCGGTTATCATAGTATTTTGATTCCCCAGGTCTTATAATATCATGGCCAGGCCCATAGAATTTGAACTTTCCAAGTTTGAAGGATTTTGTTCTGTGTAGGTATATTTATAATCGTAACAAATGGACAGGCTTACTGCCATTATTTAGGACAGTCCAAACAAATCGGAGGAAAAACTTGAATCTATTTTTTTTGGAAATATTTGCACTTGGTCCACACAAATCAGAGAAATTATAAATACATGTACGATTATTATATATAATTTAAGAATATTTACTCCTTTCAGTAATTCAGAAATTTGTTATCACTTTGGATCAACATCAAAGATTGATGAAATGTTTCTCCAAAAACCCTATTTTTCTACAAATAGTTTGTTTTAACTATTTAGTATTCATTGTGAAGAGGTGTCCTCTATAACAGGTTTAACTGGATGGTTTGTGAACATGTTGGTGAACATGGTGATGCTGAACGGGTTCAAATGGTCAGTTATGATTCATTATCTGAAGATGAAGCTGTTACAGGGTTTAATTATAATACAACCTGTTCATTCCGTCCCGCATTACTTGTTCCATTTCCGTGACAACCGCCTGTCCAGATGACATCTTACCAGGGTCATGTTGACTTGGTGTGTCTACTCGGAGACGATGTGTCCGAAATGAATTGTTATGATAATTAGAAAGTAGTTTTTGTTTGGCAATTACGAAAGATGTGTAAATGAAAATTCTGGGTGATCGAGTTTGAAAAGTTGCTATTTTCGGATGAGAAATTCAGAAAGTCATGTTGGCAACTTGCCACCATTCTGTTCATTACAAATTTCACACTATGTACAAATTATAAAACACAAATAGTGAATTATTTTGGTCCAAAATAATTTATTACATGCACAAATACTTTTGATGAAACATCTCAGTTGGGGATTTCATAACATGAATAACATGTAAGTGTGCTATTTAATAACATTTATGTGTTCTAATAATGATGTATGACATAACCAAATTTGAGAGGTCATACTAAAGGATCCGCAAAAAATGTCAATGTGTTTCACAATCGGAACAAAATTAGGATTGTTTGACCTCCCTTCCTCCCCTTCTAATCCTAACAAACGAGAAATTCAATCCGAACATGTAGCATTCTCTATAATTACCAGTTTACCACTCTATAGTTACCGGGGTATAGCTCTATTATTGTATCATGCTATAAAGCAAGATATTCAGTGTTAATTTTCAGTGTTAATTTTCAGTGAAATTTATATAGTACAGTGTTTGTCAGCAAGAAATAGAAAAAGTTAGTTTGTTTAACGACAGCACCCGAACACATTGATTAATTAATCATTTGCTATGTGATATCGAATAAACAGTCATTGCAAAATTTAAGTTGCAAAGATGACCATGTCTATACGGTGGATCTTAAAATAAGGGGTTAGTTCACTGACTAAGGTCGAAAGCGCAAAGTTCCGAGTTTCTAAGGGATTCAAGATCCCAGAATTTTTTTTAAACTAGATGTGCTGAAATACAAGTTCTGGCATTTTATAGACAAAACAGATCATGATTGTGATCATTTTAGGGGTTTCGTTCGAACTCCCTGAGCCCCTCCCCCAATGATGACTGCTGCATTTTTTCGAATAGCAGGAATGGATATACAGTGTATTATAATTATCCACTTTCCCACAGACAGGATAGCACATACCAGTCTTTAATGTGCTAAGCATGAACCACTGGTTGCAATGTGGGGTGGGGGAAATGCTTGTAACCAGTTTAGTTAAGTAGATCAATCTGTCGACCTGGGGCGTGTCCGACAGATGCTCTAATTACTGCAGTAAAACCTGCTCTTATTGTCAGCATTGCAGTATACAGAAGAAACTTCAAAGTACTTTTTGGATGCTTTATGTGAACATGAGGATTAAGTAATATGATTTATTATTTCTATGACTGTATACATGCTTTCAAGGATGGAATTAAATCAGCGGAGACATGTTCATGGTTTTGTTTACACCTCAGGTGCCATTTTTACTTTCTTTTGAAAATCTGCATAATTATGTAAAACAAGAAAACACTTGTACGTATGTCAACTTTGCAATGAGCTTATTATTTAGACTGCAGAATAATTATTATATGCATGTGATGCAAATGTGCACTAAATGAGAGAGCAGCCTAGCTTGAGAGTGCACGATAGCAAATTAATTCATATATTGCTATGTACATGTGATTTAATGTGCATTATGTTTAAATTAATGCTAAATGTTTCCGCTCTGCTACATCTCCAGACAATAGCAGTGACCATAGAAGTGTTGGAACTATTTGGTTTAAGATTTTGTGCAGTCATTCGTACAGTGTAAAACAGGCAACTATACATACTAATACTGACATTTCTGTTGATGTTTATAATCATATAATAAATGTATGCTGTTTATATGCAAATCAATTTGTTTTTAACCCGCTTCATTCTGTGGCAACGGGATCGCTCCTTTCGTGGAAAAATGCTGAGCGGTTCTCTTTAACGGGTTAGATGCTGATTATATTATTTCCTTTATCTTCAATGATTTAGTATCAAATTCAATAATTGTTTGGGATTTTACTTTTTGCAAGATTTGATTGCATGCTGTAAAGACGGCAGTGAGTGAACAATCAATTGAACATTGCTTTGTGTTGTGCTTTGTGTCTCAAGTGTTTGATGTGAGCAATTATGATTGGTGGATTTCTCCCCTTGTTAGTGTGTACATCAAGTATTGCAAGTACAAGCTGTTGTAAGTAGGTCTTCGTGTGCAGATAGGTAATTACGGTGTGAGACCTCACAGTATGAGCAGGTGCAACTTGTACATTTTCCTTATTTATTGTCTCACAGTTGTTGTTGTGTTGTGTTATGCAAACTGTAGGTGTTTTTAAAAAAACATGTTTTTTTTTTTTATCGAATGTCAGTTTTAAGCCTTTGAAAAGTTGTTCCATTTTGATTTATATGTTTGAGGGGGTCTGTTGATTTAAATTTTGATATTTGAGGCTGTTATTGAATTTTAATCAGATAATTTATATTTTTTATAATTGCGGAAGGTGGTGGGTGAGTCATGAGGGTTTTTGTTTTCATGTCAGAGTTATGTCCCATGTGTCAATCCTGGAATTTAACATGGATGTGGATCAAATCACTATTTTCAAAACTTAGATTTTCTGACCAATTTTTTTAGAATTACTGAAAAAAGTTTCAAATTCCAAGAAGTGGGAGGTTTTCGACCAATTAAAATGAAGCCCAGGATCTGTCCATACATGTGTTCATATATCCAACATGATATTTGTCATTCAGCATCCAATTTATAACTTAACTTTTCATTGATTTCCAAGAACTCCCAACCAATTTTGTTTGATTTTGCATTTAGCTTCATTTGCTTGGACTCAGTTCAAATAGCTTCATGTTCAGTTATGTAATTTCCCGAATTGCAGAATTACCCAAATAATAGATTTGGATAATTTATTTGATATATTAATTAAATGTCGGTGTCTGTCTGTCTCAGCTGGTGTGGACTGTGTGGTCACTTGGTGAATTTCCCAGGATAATTACAGGTGTTCACATTTCTCCAGTGCTACAGGTTACAAACATGTCCTGTGATGCTGTCACCCTAACTCATTATCACACATTCAGAAGCAACCATTTGGGACAACCATTATTACTTAAAGGGAATCCGTCATGGCTTTTGCATAACAAATTTATAGAGCCTGTTACATAATTATGTCCCATTAAGTTGATAGAATCTTTGTATTATTTTATATTATCATCAAGGTTAAATTATAATTCCCCAAAACCATCTGTGTTTAGGATAAAATGTCAATATTTTTAAGGTAGGTAGGCCTCTTTTTCATTTTTTTTGATTAAATAATTTTATTCCCCAAATATTAAAGAAAACTGAAGCAAGGATAATAAATAATACATGTAAATTAGCGATAGGTGATGAAGGTAAGCAACGTAATACATTCCATTTGCTTTAAATACATTTACATACATTTCAGTTCTATAAATATGTTTATAATAAAAAATATACATGTATATATTAATTTTTTTATTTTTATATTTTAGTAATAAAATGTTTTGAGTAGGGGGTAAAATTATGGTCGGTAGGTGTTACCCTAAACACACCTTTTGTTTTGGACCGATTAATAACCTATCCCCAAGCAAGCCATGTCTTCAAATTGTCCAATTTAAAAAATGTTTGGATTTAATTATTAATAAACTGCCCATTTCTACATGTATTTATATCGCCGGCTCCAGTTTAAACAAACATTGCTTAGGTTTATTTTATAAAGGTCTACTGATTAATGCCAAAAGTGGCCGTACTATTTAGGGACTGTGCATTAATGTCAATGAGTTTTGTAATACACACAAAGTTAGGATTAGGTTTTACCTCATCCCTCCCCCGTTAATCCTAAAATAAAACATTGATCAACAATGGACCAATGATTTTGCATGAAATGCAATCTGAAGTTTACTTTTACCCACCCCCATTTTCAAACATTATTCGGATTGCAAAACACATTGACATTTATGCATGGTCCCTTATTAACAAAATTGGACATTCCACTCTCAAGAAGGTGAATCAACTAATTAAATGTGATACTTTATTTTCTTGATATGAGTTAATAACTAACAAACCTTGTTTGAAAAACATAATGTTAGAATCAGTGCTTGAAAAAATTGTATTAATTCAGCCCAATCTTGTGCATTTCAGTTTGACAAAACATAATTAAATACATGACATCAGGATATTAGTCTGGAATTGAATTTCCAATGTACAGAGAACACTAAACAGTATTTCCCAGAGCAACAATTAATAAAGTCTCGTTCCTTCAGTCTGCATTACAGTGTAATTACAGTCACAACATGTAATATGAAGAAATTACTCGGAGTGATTATGTGAAGAGAATTCAGCAGAAGAATGTTTAATAGAGTCAAACAACCACCAGACACAGCAAACAGGACCTGACCGATGTTAAACTGACACAATTAATGTCAATGAAGCCACTCGTCAAACTTTCGTGTCGTTTTTAAAACAATCTTGTCCTTGAAACATACTTTGGAAAATAACACAATCAACTCGAATCTGACATTTAATCATTAATACATGGAGTGGCATAGGAAGCTGGGAGAGGTGTGGCGAGCAAGGGGGGGAGCATGTGCCCAACTCTTTTTAGTCGTTTTGGTACCAATCTTTTTTTGGCACAATATAATTTTTAAAGTTTCAGATTTTTACCGTAACCCCCGCCAAGGTCTTTCCCCAGGATTTTTGGAAGGCGCTTATATTTTCAAAATTTAACAAATATAATAATTTTATTTTGCTTTCTGGAGCAATTATCAAAATAATGGATGTAGAGGAGATCGTATATTTTAGGGTATTGGGGAAGTGTTTTTCTTACCAGTCAGAGGTTTTATTACTTGTGTTTCAGATACTGTAAATTTTTTCAAGTGCCAGTCAATTAAGGCATAGAGGTTGTTGATATCATGAGAATAGAAGAACACCCCCACCCCCTCCCACCACTGAAGTAAAGGGTAAATTTTACCGTATATTAGGGAGAAAAGTATCCAATAAGGTCTGTTAGGTTTATATTTTTAACACCCCAGGGATCCGCTAGGTTCATATTCAAATGCCCCCCACGACCAGACATTGCTATGCCCATAGATACAATGGACTTAGAATAAATCCGGCTAATTAGCTACACAGTTCAGGAGTACTGGCCCACTATGCAGTATGTCTCTGGGGAAACCTCTGTCCAACCACTGTTTGTAATCTTCCTACACCACTAACATGTATACCAAATGCTGTTTATTAAGAGCAATATACATGTTCAATGTACCGGGTATGTCTTTTTATTGAAGGGAAATTCAGAATATTTAAAACGCACATAATTTAATTTTTATATTCACTAATAAATGATAGTCTAAATTGGTTTAATATGATACTAAAATTTAGAATCATGTGCTTATTTCTTATCTAGTCTTTAGTTTAGTTATAAATACATGTGCTATGTTACGTTTGTGTTACGTTCAATCTGAATTATTTATTTTATTTTGAGTTTGCAATCTATTCCCAATACGGAATGTTTCTTGCAATAAAATCTAGTTTATTTTAAATAATATTTATTCATTAAAAGTGCGGATGGGTAAACAGGCGACACAAGATAATATTACATACTATATAAATTGAAAATGGCATCAATAATTAATCTAACAATATCGCCAATGTAAACAACAAAATTTGGAAACAAAAACAAAAAAAATTATTTAAATTTATAATAACTGAACTATTAAGATATATAATTTTTGAACAATGCATTAATAGAAGCAAATTAGTTTGCAGTGTTTATATAATAATTATAAATTGAAAGTATTTTTAGCATATAATTTCTTAATTAGTAACACTCAGGCAGACACAATATTTCTTACCTTATCCTGTAAAACGGAAAAATTAAATTCGTGAATCACAATACCAGATAAAAAAACATACATATATATCAATTATTTGATTAAAATACACCCAACATTTTATATTATATATTCTAGATAAAACTCAGAAAACTATAGAATTATATTTAAAACTGCACAAAAGAGAAAAAAAAACTATTCAAGTTTCAATTGCGTAGTAATAGTTGTTAAATTTAAATGATGCTACTGCATAGTGCGTACATCTACTTGTCATTAATATTTAGACCAGTGGAATATATACAATATTTATAGTCTAATTTTGTAACTCTTCTGTAATTAATGTCACACCATGTATATCAAATAATTAAAAAAACCAAAATCCTTATTACCGTATCCAACATAATAAGTGCCCTGGCACTTCTGAAAAATCCTGAAGAAACGGTTAATAAATGTGACATTTGTATGCTTCCATGTCTAATACGTATGGCAAAGATTTCCAGTAACGGAATTATGTATAACAAATTTTCCTACAATCATAATTCTATCAAATCAAGGCAAACGATAGCATAGCTTATAATACCATTGGTCAGGTTTGCAAATTGTGAATTAAATAATTAATTTGTGAATAAAATTTTAAATTTGGAATAATAGACCAAAATGTATTTGTTTTTGTTCTATAAGCACTCATTCAGTACATGTACAGTGTATGTGTAACCTATAGTGCAATTACTACACAAAAACAGTACCCGGTTCTCGTAAAAGAAATTTTAAAATTGTAACAAACTTGAATTTATGAGATTCTGCCCAAGGTCATACATGTGTTGATCATAAATACTACTACAACTTTTTATTACACAACTTGTTAACTTGCACAAAAGTGGGCATGACAAAAATGCAATTTATATGAATAGTTGAAGTGATATGGCTTATTAAATTATTGTCTCTGGTAATATGCGATATGCAATATCATTATACTAATAGTATATGAAGTATATTACGTAGGAAATTAAAGTTCTGTGTGCTATGTCTGACATAGTTCAATATAATTCAATTCGCCCAATTTGTTGCCAAACACGAATTAGGACCTATAGATAGCGATGAATAGATTCATTATTATTATCAACTTCCATTTTACAAAGTTTAGAAAAGATTATATATTGACCGGTTCTCTCCCATTTAGGCAACAAAAAAAAAGGTGTGTTTAAGGTAACATGTCAATATGAGGCCTCTTTTCTCTCCTTTTTTTAACCAAATTATTTTATTACACAGATATCTGAAGCAAAAATAGTCATCACTAAATAATACAAGCATATTAACCATAGGTAATAGATTCTATTTGCTTTAAATACATACATATCTATTTGCATGTAAATATGTTTTTAATAAAAAGGTGAACGTTTTTTTTTTCTTCTTCTATTTTTTTAACAATAAAATTTAAATGTTTTGAGTACTGGGGTAAAATTAGGGGTGATAGGATTACCCTAAAAACACCTTTTTTCTGGCCTTATCTGCAAATGAAATGGTATGAATGGGTTTTAATCTCAGCACATTGTGTACATGTATCGGCAGAATTACGTGTTTTTTTTTGTTGTTCTTTTTAAAACTTTTATTAACCCAGAAAATTGGTAATGGTAGGGATGGGGCCCTAAAATTACCTTACAAATGATATTTTACATAACTAGTGATATACATGTACATTTACGTGTTTATGTCATTGCTGTCAGACGAATTTTGTTTTCCTATTTTTTTAGAATCAGTGTCACTTACCATTTAGTCTGAGTTAATGGCACATCTCTTACCCAATTGGAAGCAGGGTTTATTGTCATGTAATCAATTGGCCAATATTAAAAATGTTGACGGCAAAATTGTCATATTTTGAGTTTCACAATTATTTTCATTGGACAATAACATAAGTAGCATGCTACTGTGATGAAACAAATCTGATAATTAATTAACATGAAAATAAGTAAGATTCCATGCATATAATTAACTAAGACCCTTATTTATGTGCTGGGACATTTGATCTTTGTTTGCTTTAATGCTTTAAAGCGCACTAAAAGATTTAACATTATGTATTTATTAATTTTAGTTATGCCCTTTTTAACGCAAATATTTTCCTCTCTCCTACCTAATGCTATATTTTGTGTTCAGACATTTCAGTCTGACAGCGACGATATATAACCTGTTCGGACGAGAGATATCAAAGGTAAATTTGGATTTTGAATAACATAAAACGGTTGGAATCTTCAACACTGTCAATCATAGCAACAGGTGATCAATTAATTAGCATATGGATTCGGATAGGAACAATATTATAAAAGCTACGAAATAAAGGTCAAATTAATCTCTGGGACCGGGAGGACGATGTTACCGCAGTCAGAGCAATCTCTCAGTTTCAGCGCCCTCTATAACATCCTTTGGATGGATTAAGGCATTAAATCACATTACCCGTTACCCGATCAAATTATTGGTTATCTATTAAAATTTCACTCAACTTCCTCCCCTTTCCTACAATACAAATCAATGTGTTCCGTCTAAGCAAGGATTTAAACATTCTGACCATGCAATGAACAGTGTATGTTACTGTTCTTTTCTACAATACAAATCAATGTGTTCCTTATAGGCAAGAATCTAAACATTCTGACCATGCAATGAACAGTATATGTTATAGTTTTTTCCTACAATACAAATCAATGTATTCCGTCTAAGCAAGAATCTAAACATTCTGACCATGCATTAAACAGTATATGTATGTTAGGGTTACCTTTTTGACATACTGGGCTGCATCTTCCTCTTTGTAAACCTCCGCACTGACGGCACCACGTCTCACCCGCTTGGTCACGGGATGCGGCGGAGTGATGGGAATTTCATCATCTCGCTCATCGCTTGGAGGTGTTACAGACTTGTTCTTCAGATGGTCCTGCAATAATAATAACAAATTCATCAAAATATATCAAAATACATGTAGTGGAATGAATGAATGAATGAATTCAGTCATCGCTTGGAGGTGTTACAGACTTATTCTTCAGATGGTCCTGCAATAACAATAATAACAAATTCATCAAAATAGTTAGTGGAATGAATGAATGAATTCAGTCATTGCTTGGAGGTGTTACAGACTTGTTCTTCAGATGGTCTTGCAATAACAATAATAAAAAATTCATTAAAATAGTTAGTGGAATGAATGAATGAATTCGCTCATCGCTTGGAGGTGTTACAGACTTATTCTTCAGATGGTCCTGCAATAATAATAATAATAATAACAAATTCATTAAAACATATCACAATACATGTAGTTAGTTGAATGAATGGATGAACTGTTGTTTAATGACACCCTGGTACGATAAACGACACTTATTTACATGCTTTTATCTAAAAAAGGTTCAAGTATGAAAAGAGACACTTATTTACATGCCTATATCCAATTAAGGTTCAAGCATGTCTGTCATAGTCAAGCAGTCCAGCTGCCTCGTCTGCCCGCTCAGGACAGAAGTTAGTGTTAGTACAAGAGAGGAAACCCGCTACAGCTATTTGATTTGATAAGTAGCCAGAGATATTTTGAATGCACTTTCCCAGACAGGACAGTACATACCATGGTCTTTGTTACACCAGTCAGTGTAAGTGGTAGTATGCCTATACATTGAGCTTTGCAGAGTGCTCGCTCTGGGTTGGAGACAGTGCTGGGATTAAACATCCCATATGCTACGAATGGGATTCAAGCCCAGTACCTACCAGTCTTAAGCCTGATATGCTACAGAGATGCAAAATTTTAATCGGTATATTTTATAACTGACATCGAACATTGCAATACAACCGAATCGTCCTTAGACAATTCCTATCGCAATCCAACTAGACTTTTTATCTACTAATCAAAGCAAATGTTCCAATATAGGCACTGTTGGTGTGTTAATTTGTAAATAATTAATTAATTAATTAATCCCTATCCCTATACATGTTCCAACCTCTATCCAACAAAGCACCAAAAAAACCTATTTTCCATATACATACTTTTCTAATAAATGTACTAAGAACACACCAAAAATGTGGCCAAAGACAACAAGAACAGTAACTCTTGTAACCTTGACTGAAACTTATTACACATTGTTCGTTGAACATAGTATAGTGATCAACGCCTTGAAGCTCGTCAAGTATTCTATACATAATACATGGTGACAACTGAAGATAAGAACTGATGCATTAAAGTATGGGTGAGAACAAATATAATTGTCAAGTTCCGTTCCAATCTCCCATTGGTGTTATACTGCAGCATTATTTTAGGATGATGACTGGAACAACGTTATGTCCACTAGCTGCATACAGAATAATGATCGGCCATATACAATTGGCCATTGGCATAGTAAAAATCAATATTCATGCAATAAACAAATTACATCATGCAACGTATCCTACCGGTCTCGGTGGTGTAGTGGTTAGGTACTGGGTTCAAATCCTGCTCTAGATGATGGGACTTTTAATTGCAGTACCGATTCCAACCCTAGCGAGTGCTTCGCAAATGTCAATGGGTTGGTGTATACCACTTACACCGGGCCAGTGTCTCACTACTGGTTAACAAAGGCTGTGGTATGTACTGTCCTTTCTATTGGAGAATGCATATAAAAGATCTTTTGCTGTTTAGTAAAACGTAGTGGGTTTCCTCTCTCATACTAACACTAACTTCTGTTCAGGACCATACCTGGGTAAATATCTGGCACATTTGGTTATGTTAATGGTTTTGTCATGTAATTTCTTTAATTGTAAGTGCATTCTGTCGAATCAGTAGCACTGCCATTTTGTATTTCTGTAGTTTTATTACAAAAAGGCATTTTGTTTTTGTACATGTATGTTGTTTTAATAAAAAGTTATATATTTTTGTTTTAATAAAAATAAAACGATTTGTTTTTGTATGTTGTTTTTAAATAACCCCATTTTTTTGCCATTTTGTTTTTGTATGTTTTAAATAAAAAGCCATTTTGCTTCTATGCTGTTTTAATACAAAATCCTCTTTGTTTTTGTACATTGTTTTAATAAAAAGCCATTTTGTTTTTACATATTGTTTCAATAATAAAACACGGCAATGACTCCTAACACAGACATGATTACTGTGAAAACATCTCGTCTTGATCGTGCGGTTTCATCGATACTTCATACATCAGTCTCCTATTACTAGTCCTCTCACTTCTTCTATCCGTCCTGCAGATCAATTAGGCTGCAAATGCATACTCCCGACAATCGATGGAACATTCCGCATGTCTCAAATTGAAAATAATAGCACTCTGCACAAAATACCCATTCCTCACCACAACCTGATGGCAAATGGGATTTAATTTGCATCACAAGCAGATTTTCAATTTAAACAATGTATTTTTCCAGCCTGATTGGGAGTGTATAACGATGTTTACAAAAAGCTGTACGACTGTCACATTATCCACATTATCAGGTGACAAAATGTGCTTGATGCAGATAGGTTATAAATTGATTAGCAGATAAGTTAATGATAGGTTATTTGTTAAAGATCATATTTTCGTTAGACAAATATCAATTAGATACTTCATCAGTCAAAACATCAATATATACACGTACAATCTTCATTGGTAAAAAAAATCGTTATCTCACCTTCGTATAAAACACTTCATTTCCATTGGTTAATTATGTAATGATAATACTAAAAGATAAAGTTTGTTTAAAGACACCACTGGAACACATTGATTATTATTGGATGTCAAACGCACGGTTATATCAACACTTGGTCACAGAGGAAACCCGCTGGTGCCACATAGGCTACTCTTCTTCGAAAAACAGCAAGGGATCTTTTATGTGCACTTTGTCACAGACAGGATTGCACATACCACAGCATGTGATAGATCAGTCGTTGATCACTGGTTGGAACAGGAAATAACCCAACGGGTCCCCTGAGGAGGATCGATCCTTCAACCCATTGAGCCACCGCCAGATGCTTTACCGCTGAACTACGCCCCACTGCTCTATATATAATTTTATATATATACAATTTTCTAAACCTTTTCCCAAGAGTACAATATTGATGATACAGACGAACGATTTCAAGTCACCCAACATATTCTCTTTGTAACAGCTTGATTAACTACAAATAATGCGTCCACACTGACTACGGTCTGGCATTTAACAGTTAATTGGTTCCAGTTAATTGATTTAATAGGCAAGATAAGATTCTTTGTGGTAAATTGATTTTTATGTACCCTCTGGATGCTCTTGTACTGGTGACATGTGGCTTATTGTACAAGACCACATGGAAGATATATATAAAGATCAATTTACAACAATACAAGAGACACTTCTACAACCCACATGTATTTAGTAGCTAAATATCAATAGGCTCTTCATGGGTCAAATATACATAGACTTCTTCATTGGTCAATTACTACTAAAATTCTTTATCCATTGACAAAATATAAAGACTTCCTTATTAGTCTTCTCAGTGGGTCCTATCTATAACTTATAAGCTTGTTTATTGATCAAATATCTATAGGCTTCTTTGTTGGTCAAATATTAACAGGTTTCTTAATTGGTCAGTTATCAATAGACTTCATCATTGGTCATGTATCAACAGGATTCATCATTGGTCAGATATCAATAGGAGTCTTCATTGGTCAGATATCAATAGGAGTCTTCATTGGTCAGATATCAATAGGAATCTTCATTGGTCAGATATCAATAGGATTCTTCTTGGGTCAAATATCAATAGGATTCTTCTTGGGTCAAATATCAATAGGATTCTTCATTGGTCAAATAAATATCAATTGGCTTCTTCATTGGTCAAATATCAATAGACGTCTTCATTGTTCAAAATCAAGTGGCTTCTTCATTTGTCAAATTAGCAAGAATTCGGACAGAGATGTGGACCTAAATTTTGTCAGAAATCTTTAGAAATAGGGATGTTATGTGGGTGAACATTTTAGAAATATTCTCCATATTATGCTCACCACTTACATGTAGCCCTAAATAACGTCAAATAAAATTGCTCCGAAAGGGTTAAGTGGAATACTAGTCGATCCAATCTCTGCCTTAATCTGCCATAAAACACATCACCAGTTTTTCACCATACATTCCAATATACCACTGTTAACCGGAGTAAATTGGCGTGAAAAAAGACTGGGTACTGTGATGCAGTTATGCAGACGGCATTAAATTTTCCTGCTAACCCTTCACCCTAACTTTCAGTCCTAGATTAGGCAGGCCTTGTTAGATTGCATGACAATGCAAAATAATGTATTTATATTTTCTTTTTACTTGACATTTATAAAAGATCCTGTATAAAAGTTTTTCTGACTACAAAGAATGACATCTTGTTATCTAGATTAACAGTATGTACATGGTTAAAATAACTCACTCATTTAGTGATACATTCCTTATCAATGCCATGTGATGTCCAACCCTCCACCCTCACACCCCACCCCCTACCCCACCCCCGAAAACAAATTTTTACATTTTTTAAAAACAATTTTGGCACATGTATTTTCAGGACGTTTATTATACTTCGAAAATAAGTAATGAATATTGAACTACATTTCTTTCACCTATACCAGTACATGTATCAGAATGACCATAATGAAAATATAATTCTTATCACGAGGATACCAAATAATCATACAACCAATAACCATAAACCAGCAAAACATCAAAGCATTAGGCTTAAACGACCAACAATTCCCGAAGGTGCTATTCTAGATTTCTGAAATAAAAATTAATATCTCCCAAGCAGTACTGGACCGATATTATTCCTTATAACTGGGTTAACTGTCTAAGTCTTGAAGGCGCTTCCTGTCTGCAAGCAAGCAAGCAAGCAAGCACCAGTTCTATTGATCTGGGCTTGACGTCCTACTATAATATAATCTTCCAATTGCTACGCTGGTTGCGACAACGAATCTATGTGGGCTGATGATGACATCCCTCTGTTCAGCTTGATGTAAAACTCTCTCGCTCTACACGACTAATCTGTCGATATAAACGGAAGTACTAGATCGCATCAATTTGACTTGATCACGGCAATGAATTTGGCTTGGTGGGTGAACGAAAAAAAAATTGTATTGCTGCATGAATACGTGTCTGATTGCATATATTCTTTTTTTCAAGATTTGCTAAAGACATTCATTCCGGCGTTAGAATTAACTTTTAAATTACACGATTACATGAACATCAAAATGTAATTGTAGGACGAGGTGTGCGATAAAATGAGTGGCCTTATATAGAAAGAACTGACCACATGTTAAGCTTATTCTTCACTGTTTTACACTTTATACCCATGTCACATTCGACTGCGATCACGCTGGCGCTCCCACTGCGACCTGCCCTGCATTCAATAGCGCGTGCGTTCTGCTATGTACAGACACAAAACGTTTTGACACCGATGTTTGCATCTAATATAAACGAATGTGATATGATAGAACACGATTGGTACCAGTCAAATTGTTTGAGTCGGTAGCAAAACGCTCGCACTATTGAACGCAAGGCAGGTCGCAGTGGGAGCGCCAGCGTGATCGCAGTAGAGTGACAGGGGTATACTATTAGGGACCGTACATACATACCTTACATACATTTGTGTAAATGTCAATGTACATGTACATACATTTGACGATTTGTGTAAATATTTTTTTTTTTTAATTTTGGACATAATATAATTTTGTGAATTAACCAGTTTTTTTTTACAAAATTGACTAGCTATTTACATCTGAAGTTTGAACTACAATGTCTATAGGTCAAAGTATTGAAACATAAAAGAAGTTAAAATCCTATTTTGTGGTTACAGTACCTTACTTGTACAATGCATCTGTCCAAAACTTAGACACAGATCCATTCCACAGTGCAATAATGAGTTAAGTCACATGACTGATGTACAAATACACTAACAGCCCAGTAGCAATGGTATGTTACAAGCAATGTCTTGTACATTTCCAATTCAAATAGAAATGAGTCAAGTAACCTTTAGACTACTGAAATATCCCTCTCTGTACTGGATATATTTAGAAAAATACCAGTTTGAGGGGGAACCATTTTGAAAGCAAAGTAAAGTTTGTTTTATTTAATGACGCCACTAGAAACACATCAATTATAAATCAGCGGTTATTGGACGTCAGACACATGGTTATATTGACACATTGTCTCAGAGGAAACCCGCTGTAGCCGCCTAATGGGCTACTCTTACCGAAAAACAGCAAGGAGTCTTTTATGTGCACACAACACGGAA
>JAUTCZ010028788.1:0-12887 GCA_032273805.1 Melanodrymia brightae | reverse complement strand
CGATTTGGAATGTCATTGCAAATGGCGGACAGCAAAGTTTTAAACTGAAGCATAAACTTGAGGAGTTAAAGAAATAATGGTATTTTTCACATGAAAATGTCCCTAAATTTTACTTACATTGGCCCTAAAAAGGGCCTAAATTTAGGAGTGAAATTTCTGTATGAACCATGTTAATAGTCATTGTCTTCCTATATTTATTACACAGCAATGTGTCATTGTACTATGTGATATTTAAATCTCAATGTTACAAACTGCTTACAAAGGTTATGACCTTGCCTTGCGGCATCAAAATTACATCACGCTATGTCTAGAAAAACAGGCCATAGACAATAATTCTGTTTGTTTTTCACGGGAACTCATTTAGTATTCCTTATGTAATCCAATGCCAAATTCATAGTGTTAGATCACGAACTAGCCAGTGGTACACAACTGGTTTATTAAATGCCATGGTGTGTGCTATTCTGTCTATGGGATAGTGCACATAAAAGACCCCTTGCTGTTTTTTGGCAAGAGTAGTCCATGAAGCGACGACAGCGGGTTTCCTCTGTGACCATGTGTCAATATAACCATGTGTATGACGTCCAATAACCGCTGATTTATAATCAATGTGTTTCTAGTGGCGTGGTTAAATAAAACAAACTTTTACTTTAGATCACGAACTGCAAGAAAATAATATATTACTCTGCATTGTCTCCCCTTTGTATAATTGAATATGTACATTATATACAGTCTAGACTGGTATCATTATCTAATCAAAATGTTTTTTAAATCAGATTGATTTTATAACCATTATATACTTTCTAGAGGGAACAATAATCAAATAGAGTAACTGAATAACCTATTAAGTGTATGATACAACTGAAGAAACCTGAAATAATTTAAATTATTCAATCTTCAGACACCAGAAGTTCCTGTTGAGACGCCAACAATTCCAATGAAGACTGTACCAAGTTCTGTACTGAAAGAGAAAAAGAAATTAGGACTAAAAAAGGAAGGGAGCACGGTGAGTGGGAAACAAAATGACTATAATTAAAGAGAATTGCTCACCATTTTGGTGCGAAATTCGGGATCATGTGATGTAGGCATGCAGCCGGACACACAAAAATAAAATAATAAATTTGCATATAAACAGAAGAAAAAACACTGTCCTTGTTTGTTTACATTTTCAGATGGAATAGTGATATTTGGAATAGTGGTAAAAAAATTTTTTTTCGACCTCTGTAATATCAAGTTGATATGTTGCTTGAGACCTTAAACACCCACTCTACTTCCACTTTTACCATCATATACTATTTTGTATGAAGATTTCATTCTTATCCACAATTTGAAATTTATTATTTTGTTTTTATTTTATTTTATTTTTTACTGTGAATAATGTTTTATGATTTATGAGATTTAATATCAAATTGTTTTGCATTGATTTCAAACTTTATTTACATGAAAAATACTGTTGTGCTAATTAGCTCAATATGTTTTGTGCTCTTGCTAGACATCACCAAAGTCAGACCGTCGAGCCTCTAAGGCTGCTAATCAAACATTAAAGGAAAGACCGCCACTAAGTGCCAAATCTGACGTCAAAGAGGATGCTAAGAAAGAAAAAGAGGATTCCAAGAAAGAAAAAGAAAAATCAAAGGAAAAAGAAAAAGGTATTTAGATGTTTATAACAATGTTTTTGTTGTGCCCCTATTTTAAGAACTTTAATTCTTATCGGGAGAAAGGTATGTATCGTTAAGGGAGGGGTTGAGCCTGTTGATTCATACTTTATAAACCCCCTTGATATAAACATCCAATAAATGCTGATTAATAATCAATAGGTTCCAGTGGGGTCATTAAAAGAACAAACTTTAACTTCCACATCTTCCTTTACTGATGAGGTACTATCACGTAATATAAAGATAAAGATAAAGTTTGTTTGTTTAACGACGCCACTGGAACACATCGATTATAACCCAGCGGTTATTGGATGTCAGACGCATAGTTATATTGACACATGGTCTCAGAGGAAACCCACTGTCGTTGCTTCATGGGCTACTCTTACTGAAAAACAGAAAGGGGTCTTTTATGTGCACTATCCCATAGACAGAATAGCACACAGCACAGTATTTGATAAACCAGTCGTGTATCACTGGCTGGAATGGAAAATAGCCCATGAAATGTTTTGCGCTGTGGAGGATCGATCCCTCGACCCATCCCACCACCGGCAGACACTCTACCTCTAGACTTCATCCCACCCCAAATCACGTAATATATGACAATAAATATTCCAGGTGACAAGAAAGACATTGCTAATGTGCATAAATCTCAGACAACAGATCTAGTCCCAGTCGAGCAGCCTCTTGAAATTATCACAGATGAAGAGGTGGAAGAACTCAAAGTTGAGTCTGACCTCGTCCCACCTGATGACGGCGATGCACCAAAACCTAAGAAAATCTGGGTTGATTTCGACCATTTCAGTATATGCTTTAAGTAAGTTTCAATTACATTAGTTTTACCCTGTTGTCATAGGTGCTCAATTTAAGATTATAAACCCGGTGATCAACAACTGTGGTATGTGCTATCTATTTAATTTTGACTATAGATAATATGTATAATAACTTGCTCGACAACCAGAATTAATTAATACTGTTAGTCCCACGATAAGCTCAGGACTGACAGGATTAATTTTATTTGGGACAGATAATCTGTAATTCCTTGTTATTAACTAGGTCATTTGCGAGGAATTTTTAATTCAATTGTTCCTTAAACTATGGATTATTGGTCATCAATGAGATTATTTTGAAATTGCTTAAAATGTTCTTCAAATTATGACTTGATTGCTTTGCTATTGTCAAAATACACCTGGGGCCGGTTTAATGAGCGTTGCTTAACGCAACGATAGCGTAAAGTCGTCTGTACGATTGTGCTACCACAGTCGTGTGTATTGATGCAAGTTATAGCAACAACGTTTTGCCGCCACGATACTTAAATTGACCGCTGTGACCGCTTTAGTGTCCTCAAATATTATTATTTACGTAATCGTTGTGTCATGTCATAGCTAAGATAGTCGCAAGTGACCTTATAACCTCTCCATTAAACCCGCCCCAGGTATTGTACTTTCTTTTGACTCTCAGTTTATAAATATATGGCAATTTCTAGTAATTTGTTGCTCATTTTAAAATGCTTACAAATGTTTGTTTATTGTTTCAAACAGCAATCTGTATATCTACCACAAGCCAAATACCTATTTGTGTAATCAGAAATACTCAGATCTTAAGGTGAGTGAATTGCAAAGAAATTATGGTGGCGTAATAACTCCGTCTTGACAGGGTTAAACACTGTTTTTTGTTTGACACATCTGCCTTCAACCAACAGCTATCGGAGAAAATAAAAATGATGTAAATGCCTTTTTTTTTTCTTCCTATTATTATATATTAAATGTTGAAATAGATAATGAATGTACCATTATTAGCAACTTAGTTAGATTTGACATTAGATTTTACTTCTTTTGTATAATATCACTTATTATTGCTAGTATACATGTTATTGACAGTATATGGAATTGTCAAAAATTACATAGTTTGCTGATTTTCTTCAAATCCCTTGGAATACTCAATCGAAAGAAGAATAATAATTTCTTGTTCTCATCCACCTTTCACTGCAGGTAATAAAGTTTTATTAGAGTTATAAATTGGTTAATTTTGTATTTCTGTTTCTACAAAACAGGATAACCCATCAAGCCCACAGGTTTGTTGAAGTATATTCAGTAGATATAAAAACAGCACTACGTTGCTACTTTTGAATTTGTGGATTGTATCACTTGCAATTCATCAATTTTGTGTGTTGTTTTAAACGTAGATGTGCTCTGTAATCCAATAAAAATATTCAATCTTGATGTGAGTATGTTGAATGCTAATTAAGAAAATATTTTGTGTGAAAGAAGTTTGTTTTGAATTTTGCCTATAACACTCTTAACATTTTATCATTCATACGATGAATTAGCATGCGTGTGAAATAAATTATATTAAATTATTTCAGAACTTGCAGCTGTTTGTACAAAGTACTTTATATGAATTTGTTTTTTGTATAAATTATATAATGAACTACATTTTAAAGATACAACTTTCATTCCTAATTAGTACAAAGAAGAAGAGTTGAATTATATAGGTTCTTAGTTAATTATTTTTATGTATCTGATTTATAAATAATTCACATTGATTATATTCGATTTAATTAGTTGCATCACTTTTAAAAAAAAAAATTCATATGTGTTTGTTCACATCCTAGTTGGTATTTACAAGTCAGCAGTTTGTGGTTCCATTTTATGCAGTGCACTTATAATTCCAACAACAAACTCCAGTCTTATACAATTTTTTGAATTTGCTAATAGAGAAATGCGGGGTATTAAACATGACACTGTATAAGTATTGACAACTGCATACAAAAACAAATTGAGAAGATTAAAGCAATTCGTCTTACATGTTATACACCATAGTCTAAATTTTGAAAGATATAATGCAATATACATGGTTTTACAATGTGATTTAAATTGATATAATGTGATATATATTTTGTTACCATTTCATTTTTAAAATCTAATCACTTTAGTATAGTCTTCAATTTTTATTGCCTTACAAATCATTTTAATTGATAGAAAGTGATATACTGTACTAACATTTTTTGGCCTCTTTGACAATAACTAATTTGACAAAAGTCTTTATAGCTAATATTTAAATAAAAAAAAATTTCTCTATTCCACAAATTATGTTTACTAGTAGTTATATTTTAACTTTTTCTTGATCATCAACAGATCGTCGAATAATCCTATTTATTAAATTTTTTATTTAAAACTAATAGTAGTTTCAAATTGGTATTTGATTCAACCTGAGTCAAAGGTTCAAGTAAATCCAACAGTCATGAAAACAGTTTAAAATATTGATTCCATTGAGGTTATAATAATTATCATTAAAGATGGAGTTTCTGATGATATGGTAATATTTATTTTATTTTATTTTACCGGTACTATAGTAATGTAATAATTATGTGTTTGCTAGTTGCTTTATTTCATGGTCGAGACCGGTTTCACCCAAATTAAATCTCACACATGTTTTACCAAGTTCTGCATTTTTAATAAGCAATAACAGGCATAGCGGAAGCAATTTGACATTGTGGTGGGGGGCTAAAAGCTTCGCCCAAAGTCATAACAAACAGTCGTGCGACGGGGTTTAGACTCTGTATGTGTGGTTCCCCACAACTTTAGTTTTTTTGTAAAAATTGCAGGTACTCTCTCCTGTCATTTAAAGGTGAAATGCAACACTTTGAAAATGCATTTTTACTAAACAAGAATATTTTTTCAAGTAAGAATTATTGGTGAAGGGTTTGGTGCTAAATCTCTCCAACCTCTTACAACCACCATTCCCATTCCACTCATGTCTAAGGTAGTACATTTGGATGTGTAGATGCCATAAATGCAATTCCTGGCATTCTGCAAGTAAACTTAATTAAATGGCAAGTCTGTTGTAAATACACTTTTTAAATTAATTTTTAATAAGAAACAAAACAATTGGACTGTAAATTGTTGGTATCTAGGGAAGGGTTAAATTAATCCAGCCCTTTAGCTCTGCAGTCTACAATTCCCATTCTCAAGTAATTATTTTACGAGTTTCTCTGAAATTCAATTTCGTGTATTCTACAAGTAATATTTATTATGACATTCCATTAAATACAAAACTTTTTAAAATTCATTTTTACTAACAAAGAATTTAGGAGTGAAAATTATTGGGTTTTCTAAAGCCACCTCAACCCCATCCCCATCTCCCCTGCTCTGCCACGCCTGAATGACTATAATCTAATAATACATGCATAGATATTGATAATTGATGGTCTACCCAATTAAAACCGTACAATAACTGATTATAGCAATGTTGATACTATTAGCCAATTCTTTTCAGTTATTCATAATTAAAATTAAATACATTGAAATATTAATGTCTGTTTTTGCATGTAGAATTCGTTTTGATGCTAGTACTTAATACTCTAAACCATTTTATATCATAGATTTAAAAATATAATAATTTAACAACATTCTTAGACATTTCTTACTGTGGCAGTACTTTTAAATTACTTTACTTCCCAATTCGATTCAATAAAGAACAGATACAAAGCATAATGTATACTCTAGCATATCCAATACAATGAAGTTTGAAGTGTATCTCATGACCTTCACCTCCTCTGCAACTTATAAATGACAAATACGTAAATGTTATGTTCATGGTGTAAAAGGCACACAACAGTTTTGTCGTAGATAACACATGCCGAAAGTTTGTTTCTTGTATTTTCTGGATGCCTTTTTGTGTCTATTCCTTCACTCAATACCATATGCATAGCATTACAGTAGTGTACACATTAAAGCCTTGATGGTTCTGAGTAAACAAATATATGTATGCACGCCCGTCGTAGCCTATGTGGGGTCGGGGAGTCGGTCGATAAAGAGTTTTATATCGCACCCTCGGGTGAGGCACTTTGTGTCTCACAATAAGACTAAACGACCCACCCTTCTCAAAAATCTTGGCTACGGGCCTAGATAAATGATAGCAAGTATGGTACTGACAGATGTATAATTGTAACCATGTGTGTCATGTACACTTTGCCTGTTTTCAGTTAAAGTTTAATGAGTATCCCACCTCCCTCCCATTTCTTTAAGTACCCAAGCGCTTATCAAAAACTGTATTTCAATTTCAGTATTCAAGTATATTTATCTTTGTCGATCTATAATTATTACAGTTTCCACAATTCTAAATATTTTAGCACAGTTTTAAATATTCCAATTTTGTTTTTGCACAATAACTTTTAATAAAGTCAATTTTAGTGTATAGTTCGTATAATAGCATGCCATATTTTGGGGTGGGTTGTTGGTTACAAAAATAATATTTTTGGTGTGGCACCTTAAATCCTGGCCTGAGCAAATTCAAAATTCAGCATAACTTTAAATTTAATTATGCCATTAAACATTTTGCTAAAAATAATGTTTGGCTTGGCAAGAATACACAAATAATAAATTTATGGTTTTATAAAACGATTAAGTTTACACAAATGAATTATGCTGAATGTATTTGCATAATCAATGCAGAAAAGAAATGCCCATTCATGCAATTTGTGCAGGCCTTTTAACTTCACATAATTTGCTTGTTTCACAATTGTTGTGTGTGCTCACTGTTTGTTGAATATTCACATGTACTACTTTTCAGAATGTTGCACCCACAGGGGCCGCGGCTCCAGGTAAAGGTGATAAAAAGATGGGAAGTGCCACTGCTGGGGTAATTCCATCTGCCTTGAAGATTTCCCACTCTCCCCAATTTTCACAAAACACAAATGTATTCAGTGTGAGTACCTGTGCATGTATATGACACTGCAGGCGTGATAGCCAGCTCAGCTTGAAACTCTGCCGCTTTAAACCAAACATTGTCGTCAAACAAAGTTATTAATGTACTTAAGTAAAAAAAAAATAAAATCTTTTACTAGTAATTCTTTAGTTTGCTTTATCTTCTAGTTTCAGAAAAAAAAACTCATACTGTAGAATGGCTATTATTCCTTGTCATTAATTGAACATTTTGTGCAAATTTTGGTATAATTAAAATTATTTTTAACTTTATGATAAATTTTGGTAATTTATAAGTACTACATATGTATCAAATTTGTTATATTTTTTCCGTATACATTGTAGTGAATGATTATACATAATGTACTTGTTTTTATAAATGCTCAAATTATTAATGCTACAATTAATTATCCCTTAATAGTCGTATATTCCCTTGTACAGGTAATAGGTTTCCTATACTGAAGTACATTACAATTTATATAAAACATATTCAAAGTGGCAGAGTTTCAAGTTCTGGTTTTCAGATTTTTAGTTATACCCATTTTTATTTCAAATTAAAAAATGGTACATTTGATATCATTTTTTTTGTTACTGAACTAACATTTTTTGCAATTGTTGTTCTACTTTCCAAAAATATATCAGAAAATGAATCGTAGAAACTAGTTTTCTGATTTTATTAATGCTTATAGTGTGTTGCTTTTTGTTAAAATGGCAAAGAGCTTTTAATTTGATTTTGTTCATGAAATGTATATTTTTATCACTGATGGTGACTAGTTGTTGGTAACATGATACTTTCTATTTAAAATGTCCTGCAGTAGATTATTTATGTATTCACACAGCTTCAGCTATCTTATTTGTTCTCTTCATATTTTCTTTTTCTTTTTACTATATATTCATTTATAATATGCACGAACAAATATATATATGCTGTCGATTTTTATCAAGCAAAATTGTTTATATGGTTACAAATTTTTTTTAAAACTCCAGTACCTGAGACAAAAAATTCACTAAGGCTACTATCTTTTACAATGGTCAAATATATAACCATGATAAATATCAATGCTAATCGTTTAGTTATTTTATAAACATTGGTATTGTAAGTTGCTAGAAATGAAAACAAATTGGTACATGCACCAGGTGGTGCATGCTGATAAAAATATTGTCTGCACAAGCAAATTGTTTTACGTCAACTTATACTTGTAAATATGGTTATGGGTGCAAAATTGATGTTAGATAAGGCACTTGTTGCAGATTACGTGTTGAAAAAAATAAGGAAGGTAGGTTGAAAAGTTATATACCATATGTAGATATAAAAAAAAATAGAAGATTAAAAAATCTAAAGAAAAAAAGTTCCAAAATTTTTTACTTTTAATATATTTAAATTGATTTTTTTAATGATAACTGGGAACTCTATTTTTGTCATTCTCCAACTAGGAGAACAAAAATCTCCAATAATTATTGGGGTTAGTTGCAGGCAAATGTCCCTTGGCTATGCCAACCCTGTTTGTTTGAGACTATATTAAAAATACGAACAAAAGGACCTTGCACATTGTTTCTGCGACCATATTCCCGATAGTTGTAATCATGCAATCCAAAAATTCTATGCTTTAATTAAATTAATGATGATTAAGAGTAACCTTATAAATCAAACTTTTGCTTTTTATCGACAGCAAGCATGAACTGTTTTCTCCTTTTTTAACTCTCTAATCTAAAATGCATCCCAGGATTCTATGTTCTGATCTGATCAAAACTTTCACTATAATTATTAGTAATGTGCACGGTACTTGTAATTCCTTTATATCACTAACAAAAATGTACTCTCTACGTATTTTATTTTGTAAATAGAAAGTAGAAACAGTCATGTAGTTTTAGAATTGATGTTTATTTTGTAAAGTATTAATAAAATTTACACCAAGTAGAAAACATAAATATTATTTAGTAAATATGAACCCTATTTATTAAGATATTTAAATGGAAGGGGTAAGTATTAAAAATGTTTACTACTGAATATGAATAGGTTGATATTTTCCATATTAGAAACATGAGTTACAAATTCTATTTACATGTATCCTACCTTCTAAACTAATGTTTTAACACAATGTTTAGTAATTTCACATTGAAAAGGTATTCTAAATTAGTCTTCATCAGTTATATGACATCATCGTGTTTCATACAAATTGAGTATGACGTCACTTCTTTAACCAAGCTTATAAAAACATTACACCCAGGTCTACATGTTTATTGCCTTGTAAACAAATGACCTATTGACAGCAATACCTTTATTAAATGATTTAATAAACCAAAATAAACAATCATGTACGTACCAGGTAATGATGAACTGTTGTATATTGGATGTTTATAATGTATAATTATGTTACAGACATATAAACAGAGTGTATAGTTCTATGCTATATTGTGACATGTATACTATTATTTCCTTTAACAAAAGAGCTAACTATTTAATCTCTTCATTTGGTCATTATTTTGTTCCAGCATTCAGGTACAGATGACAAATCACCACATTATTTGTGTATCCTTTATTACAACAGTTACTATACTACATGTATTAGAGTGGCATAAAAACAGTTTGGCAGTTTTAAATTTGTTCAGTTTAAAGTTGCTATTTTTGTCTAACAGTTCGATTCTTTATTATTTCTGTGATATATTCCAAATATTATTAGTACCAGTACTAGTGTTGTAAATACTATTTCTCAAATTTACACTTGTACTTGTTTATCCTGTATTCCTAATATTAGTTATTGTATGGTTATAAACATCAACAGAAATTGTGTGTTTTTTGCATTGTACGAATAACTGCACAAAACATGCAACCAAATAGTCGGAACACTTTTAAGGTCACTGCTATTGTCTGCAGATACGTGCAGGACAGAGACGTTTGGTACCAATTTCTGTGATTGAAGGTCTTTACTGAACAAATCCTTGACTGTAGTCAGTTGTTGACAGTCTGAAATTAACAGAGATCGTAGTTTCGTTTACCTCACTGCCACGCTGGTTTGATCCGACACCACCCCTGATTGAAGAGAAGAAGTCGCACACAAGTTTGAAATTAAAAGACAAGGAGGTGGAGAAAGAGCCAACGGGACTGACTTGTAGCAGTCTTCTGGATGGTGAGTTATTACAGCTTTACCCCTCATTCCACGTTCTCTTAGAGTGGGACGTAGTGCAGCGTAGGGGCATCTGTCTGATGTATGATGGGTTGAAGGGTCCTCAGTGGATCCATTAGGTTATTTCCCATTCTAACCAGTCATCCATGACTGGTCCATCAAAGGCCTTGGTTTGTGCTATCTTGTTCGTTGAAAAGCACTTAAAAGATCTTGGTGTTATTCAGTTAGAGTAGACTCTGTGGTGGCAGCGAGTTTCCTCTGTGACCCAGCGTTGATACATCTGTGCGTTTGACATCCAATAATCACTGATTAATAATGTGTTTCAATGGTGTCGTTAAACAAACTTGATCTGTTTTTTAGCAACATGCTGTACTAATATGCAATGGAATATCAAAATTCATGATGCAAATGCTGTTTTTACATTGGATTGTCTATGATGAACTACATGTGTATGTGCTGGGATTATATTTAACAATTTGTGATGGGTTTTTTTAAAACGCTGTGTCCTTTTTATTAATGCTTTCAGAGGAAAATCATGAAGGTAAACACTTGTTTTTACTTGTAGACTGACTACTGCTCCAAATATTACCTGTTTTATTATCTAAAAACCTTTTTTTGTGTCAGAATTTGCATCTTCAATGCTGGTATAGAAATGACCATAAATGATCCTTGCTAAATGAAAACAGTGTTTTGTTGTTGTTGCATCTGTCGTGGAATAAATAATCTCCTTTTTTATCTCATTCAACTCTTTATGTTTAAGGAATGTAGGGCATCAATGATGTTATTTCAAGTTTGCGGATAATGGAATTTGACCTCCATTGACCACTGATTTGGCCATCTATGTCCACCGATCTCCATGTGTTGCATTGTCTTCCTCTTTCAAATGCTGATGGGGAGGGGTTGGCGTGGGTTGGTGAAGGCAGGCTCCATCTGATTATTTGAGGGGGTTTTCTTTCTATTTTTAAATTATGAATTCGTTGTACAGCAATAACTAAAAAAAGGATACATTTATTATGTAAATTGTTTTTCTTACAATAATTTACAATTCTCTATATACTATATAAAAAAGTTACATTGCCAGCATTTTGCATTGTTTGCCTATTATAAATTCTAGGTTCTATTGGTCGTGAACCAATTACTACCCCAGTGACAGTCCAGCCAGGTACACTTGTTGCAGAGCCATATTCCTGGAAGAGCCTCATCACTGGACAACCAATCCTGCATCTGAGGACAACTTCAACACGAGCGGCAGTTCTTAGTTTGCCAGCCGGGTACTCTACTACTTAAAGATGAATTATTACATGCTTGTTACCCTGTCATGGACACAAGGGCTGGTCTAGGCCAGAACTCATGCCCACGACAGGCGTCTGCTATAACAGCTTGCTTTGAACGTGGATGTTGAACATCTCGAATTGAACTGAATGCTTGTTACAGTTCACCAGATCTGTTTTTAACAATAATTCATCTTTAGTCCTATTTGGCCTTAATTTTCTTTTTTCAGACACCATAGTGTCTGTTGTCAGCCGCACAGAGTTGGAAAATACACACATATTTTTACCTCTTATGGAAGAATTTCTCCTGAAGTTTATAAATAGATCAGAAATCTCTTGACACTCATGTGTAAATTGAGGTAAACCAAGTAGTTTGATGGATATTAACTTTGTTTTTGACTTAGCAAAGTCATTTTCTTAAAATTTAAGTTTATTATAAGTTAAAATTTAAGTTTTTGATAAATATGTCCCCAGTGTGGTTTGTTTGTCCAAAATTGACTGATGACTCTAAAATATATCTGTTCTAATCAAACAATCTTTAAACCAGCATTTTACACAGATCTGGTTTATACTGAGCACTGGATTTGTAAAAAAAAACGTTCTGCAAATTTAATGTTGCTGTTTCCATATTATTTTTATCATATTTTTCTTTGAGCAGATATCTTATTCATAAACTAAGTAAAAGATCTAGAATCTTGAAATAAAATTGGAAAGAAATGAATAATTATATGAAAGAAATTTTGTTTTATATTTTGTTACAGTCGACATGTATTGCGCTTTATGATGAGCAGTCCACTTGCATACCATGTCCACCTGTGTTCTGCGACTCCATTTGTGTTTGGTGATGAGGAGACTGTCATGGCACAACTCACAAATGTTAGTACACTGTTGTCATACGATACTACACTTTATTCACCAAAATGTACAAATGTTGAAAAATTAAGCCAAAAATCTATAAATTGTGGATAAAACAAACACTAAAAAACGGGTGAGACGATTTACCCAATACTACCCAATACTACCCCATACTACCCAATACTACCCCATACTTACCCAATACTACCCAATACTACCCTATACTAACCCAATACTACCCAGTACTACCCAATACAACCCAATACAGTATCGCACAATGGA
>JAUTCZ010028677.1:0-12890 GCA_032273805.1 Melanodrymia brightae | reverse complement strand
CGTCGATAACGACATTTTGTAAAGTGCATAAAATTAAATCTTGCCTTCTTTTCCCGCATTTTTTTATACCGATGTAAACGTCTGTTTGTCGGGAATTAATTTTTTGCCATGTCAAAGTTCACGGCAGCGCGGTAGCGACAAAATGAATGCGAAAGTAGAAACCCACGACTTTCGGGGGTACCTCGCCTTTCGATATTTGGCGATACATGTATTTTAAATGTCAATGTATTCATTCAATAATTAATGTAGCTAATGTACCGTAGTCAATCTGAACATTAATCGAACATAGGAAGTAGATAAAGTAAAAAGGCAGTTTCTGATGATAAAAGATAATATTTGTTTGTTTAACGACACCACTGGAACACATTGATTATTAATCAGCAGTTATTGGATGTCAATCCCACGGTTATATATCGACACTGTCACAGAGGAAGCCCGCTGCCACCACATAGGTGACTCTGAATAACATCAAGGGATCTTTTATGTGCAGAGACACTGTAATTTTACAATAATTATGCAAATAATTATTAGTAGACTTTTTCTTTTGCAATATTAAGATTACCAGTACACATTGAGAGTTGATTGATCGTTTTGAAATCGCAAATATTTACAGCCATAAATATTATCCAGCATTAAGCAGCCACCTGTCTTAAGAGGTCACAGTTTGATTATTCCCGGTTTGACTAGTTAGTTAATTATATTTATAACTTAATTACGGGTGCTTATATTAATAAATTAGTGTTGAAGCATGTCTGTCCTGGAAACAGATTGACTGTAGTTTATTTGAAACTAGTTAATAATTACCATATTATTTCAGGGGTGTGTTTGATTATAGTTTGTCTTAAAACTAGTTAATAATTAATTGTATCATTTCAGGGTTGGATTTGACTATAGTTTGTTTTAAAACTAATTAATAATTAACCGTGTCATTTCAGGAGTGGGTTTGATTATAGTTTGTTTGAAAACTAGTTAATAATTCGCTGTCTCGTTTCAGGGGTTGTGTATCCCGAGTTTCAGTATCGGCGACCACCTCCATCATACGCCGCCTCCATGCAGGAATATCAGCAGCAGCTGGCCCTCGCTCAACAGCAGTGCATGCAGTCGGGTAACAACACCGCCAACCCTGATGACGGCAGTCTTCCCAGTTCCCCACCACCGTCATACCGGTCTCGCACCAGCACCATACACTCAGGAATCCACATCGCTTTCCCACAGGACGGAACCTATCCCAATTCCCAACCTCCCACGTATAGGTCACAAGCCGGTCGCCATCACCGACCTGCGTTACATTTAGTTACTAGTGACGATGGAACGACGGACGTTCTTCCTGGTGGAGATATCTCGTTTGCAGGTCCCGATTCTGGTGTCGGGAACAATCTGGAGACAAACCGGCTAAACATTGCTCAAGTTCTGAACGGTGTTGTCAGACATGATCAAAATCCATCCACAGTTGTGTCGTCTGCTCACCAAATGGAATCCTCTGCACAGACTCAAGGCGAGGCGATGCGTTCTGGCATCGCTCCGTCTGTAATATATTCAATATCTGCTGGACTCCCGGCAGCAGTAGCTCCTAGTGCCTCTGGAACACCTCACAGGGTAGCTGTGATGAACACAGAAAGTGTTAATTCTGTACCATCTAGAACTCACACCGTTGCCAGCAATGTTCAAGCTGGCGCGAATGGATTACATTCTGGAGTTGTTGGTCCTACTGGTTCAGGTGTGGCCGCGTCTTCCCAGGGAGTTCATTCCTCGGCAGCGCCCGGCAGCTCCAGTATTGTTAGTACAGTAAGAACAGATCCAGCATCTTCATCTAATCAGCCCGATTCCGTCTCCGCTGAACAGACGGCCGAGCCCGATCACGTGGAAACGTCATTATAACATTATTTATACATCTTTTCCTCTTTTCTACTTTGTACATGTTCTGCTTTTGTTTAAATTCTAAATAGGGAGGCAGCCATTTTATATCATTGTACACCGTTTCATATTGTTGCGTGAGAGCCAGAAGGTCGTAAGCGCATCAGAATTCATTTTTTTGAAAGTTGAGATAACGAAGGAAAAGTTAAAAACTTTTCATCAATAGTAAAGATGTTCAATTTGTTTTAATGACAAGGAAATGTTGTTATTTGTGTAAATAAGACTCACTTACAACTTTCTTCAACATTGAAATAGACAAATTGTGTCTCTATAGTTATGACTGCACTTTGGTAACAGATGGCAAGCAATACTGGAGGAAAGTTGTATGTCGCAGTTACATCTATTTTACATGGATAAAATGATCTTACGATTTGTAATTTCATTTCTTTGATTCACTTACGACCTTAAAAATCCTTCTATATTCATATAAGCAATGCTATTAGCGGTACAGTTACGACCTTTTGTAACCATAGTTAAAAAAGGCTGGAGATTTCAAATATGCAAAACATTGAGGTCATATCTACCACTCACGATCTTCTGCTTCTCATGTGACAATATAAAGATTTCTCACTGGACCTTGGAAGTCAATCGTAAAGTCTTGCGTATTTCTGTAGCAGTTAATCAGTCATTTTCAGGCACACAAATAGTCGAGAATTTGTGGTTGATCTAATATAAGAACATAAAATTCCTTCCGATTTCCTCCCTTGTCTTAAACTGTTGTTTGATTGCTTGATAAATCACTTTAAATTATCTGTATGACATTGGTGGAAAGGAACAAACAAACAAAAACAAATATTTTTGTTTTCAAAAATTCTCTTTGTGTGTGCTTGTTTGCTAAACCAATAAACTTTGTAAACACTTTGAGGTGTATTTTAAATGAAAATTAACAGCACTCTCATGCATCCACCACATAAATTTACTGTCAACATTAATTTTCAGGATTAATTTTTAATCCAAAACCCACTTTTATAACTCATTTGTGTATTATTCTTATTAATGAAATATTCGTCATATAACATATAGGATTCTATTTTATGATGTTTTCTTGGAAGGATCATGGGGGAAAAATGGATTGTGTTCAATCTGAACACTGCTAGTATTTTAATGTTCCAGAAAGCTGACATCTATAAAATAATAATGGAATTCTATTAAAAATAATACTGGAATCAACAATGTAAACAATAATAATATTGTTTTTGCATTAATATTTAATTTATGTATATATAGTGCTATCAAAATGAAGTTTCAAAACCATTTACAGTACATCGGATCTGATGAATTTGTTTTATTTTATATATATTTATTAAAAATAATGGCGTAATATGGAACATGTGTTGAGTATCTAGGTCACTAATCTTTATTACATGACCCAAGTGCCTGCAATCAAGTCCGTTTATTAAGAAACACATTCTAGGTCAATTGAGGTAAAATGTGCCAAGTCAATATTTACTGCTCTTGCTAGGAGAGCAAGCAATGAATTTTGAGTTACTGTTCTTTGTTAGTGGTTGCGTTAACTGAGTGATTGTAAAGAATGGACTGAATGCCGGGTGTTCTTTATATTAAGCAGCAGATGACAATTTTCGGCGGCAAAAAAAAGAAATTTATATTTTAAAATTTTGTTTAATAAAATCTTATTCAATGACTTGAAGAATAAAAGACTTTTTTTAATCAAAGTAATGTAAAATGTATATACCGGTACATTTCAATACAAAACAATGGACTATGTGTTGCAGAATCTCTCACTTGTGTTAGATGTAGACGCCTGTTTTTTCTCAAACAGCTTTCTATTTTTTGAAGGACAATGAACCCACCCTCCCCCAGCTGAATGATAAATACATGTACTTTAATACCTAGCGAATGTGCTATGACATGTATGTAAAGATGTGCCACTCATGTACCACTAATGTAAACGTGTCACTAATGTAAAGATATGGCCACTAATAAATGTAAACATGTGTCACTAATGTAAAGATATGCCACTAATGTAAACATGTGCCACAAATGTGAACATGTGTCACTATGTGAACATGTGCCACTATGTGATGGTTGTGATATTATTTATTATTACATGTATATGTAAATGTTTTCAAATTTCAAAGCTTTTCCTGTGCCTTTTGTGATGTGGGTTTTATAATTATGTAACTGTGACATTTGATAATACTGAGATTTTGTATATATTGTTGTGACAGTTACAAATACTAAATACTAAAACATCATGTGGTGATGCGATAGGAAAAAATGTGATTTTCTGACAACGATCTGATTGGCAATACAGAAAAATAGAACAGTAATTTTGCTACCAAAATGGTAGTTTATAGATGGCTGAAGTCTAAATTTCACGAATGTCTCATGAAACCTGTACTTTGCATGTTTAAGCCACTGTCAGATCACATGATTGCGTTCTCACGAACTATTGGTGAATGTTACATATGATTGGATTTAAAACCATTCATATAGTAATTAAAATGTTGGCATTGAGTATACTTTTAGTTCCGAGATCAATATAAATATGTACCGAAAATGGCAGTAAACTGACAGCACAAGATTGTGAAATTATTTCCTAAAAACCATTCTTTTTAGCTCATTGTCAAATTACTATTTAATATAACATAATTATATGCTAATTTTAACTTTATTTTATTCATGTAGAATATTTCAATAACAGTTGAATAGATAATACCCAAAAACGGTATCTGTAATTTACAATGTCGTACAAGTTATAAGGTAAATGCTGCTGAAAGGCAGACAGTAAGTTAATAAGAAACACTTAATTGTTATCTACTGGTACTTATTACCCATTCTTGGTTTTTTACTTCAAGTTCATGTTCAACATAACAAAATTTCAATATGAAATGAGTTCAGTTCGAACAACAGTTACAGTTTAACACATTAGAATTGGGCAAAAGTTTTACACATTAGAATTGGGCAAAAGTTTTACACATTAGAATTGGGTCATAAGGTTTTATATTCATTTATATTTTTACATCAAAACATTTTTAACAAAATTATTTGCGTAAAGGCTGTGACAGAATATTATTCCATTGATAAATATTTGTGCATTCCAAAAATAAATTGCTGTTTGTTTATAAAATAAATGTACAGGTTTTTTTACGAACATTTTTGTTTACATCAATCAAACTCTAATAATTGACATTTTATTTTCAAACACAGTACACATCACTAAGTTAATGCAGTCACTGTCCTTGAAAATGTTTGTTAATTTGCACATTGAAACTTTAATCATTTAAATACCATCCATATCTCAAATTTAATTGGAAGTCAGGTCACTTTGAAGAAAATTGATACAAAAGAATTATTTGAACCCAGCCTTGCATTCAATAGGGTGAGCGTTCTGCTAACGAGACAAAATGTTTTGTTACAGTGTTTGCATCTAACATTAAATGAATGTGATATGATAGTACACGATCAGTACCAGTCAAACTGTTCGCGAGCGCTCGCCCTATTGAATACAAGGCAGGACTCCGTTTCTAAAAGTGACTTCCATCATGCAATTTATACTCAATCTCAGTCATGTTAGCTAACATTAAACTCTTCTGTTATGAGATAATTTACTTGGCAACCAGCCTATTGCAACTCTCAAGGTGAATTCTGCATTGGTATGACGATGCATTTCTCGAGTGTGGTAAGCTGAGGGAATGTGATTGAGTAATCAACTGGAGTTAGTTACGTGATCAATTTGTTTTGCCAATATCCATTTGTGAAACAGTCTTCTTATTGTAAGGAAAGTTATGGTCGTGAACATTATTAGACTAAGGCACTAATATGCCGATTTTAGCAATAATGCTTTTACTGAGCGGCCATCTTTATACTCTAACCCATTTCCTGATAATTATGTATTATATAATAACTGGGTTTTTTTGTCATTAAAAACAAAAGATATAAATATTAAATGACTTATAGTTTCATGAGATTTATTGCCATTTTTATATGTGTTATTAAGCATGTAAAGTGATTTTGATACTATAAATGTTCTAATGTTTTTACACTGTAAATATTGATTACTTATGAATCTCCATTTACCTACTTCTTGTTGATGATTTCTTGAAAATAACCCGGAATGAAATTTAGTTGTAATGCACATTATATTGAATTTTAATACCAGATTTAGTACATTTGTAAAGCACTTCTTACACCAAACTAGTTTTGACCATTTTTTTACTGTTTCTAATGTTTTAACTTCAAGTACGGTACTTTAATATGTAATTTTTGAAGTTTTTTTTATACAGTATATCTATGAAAGTTTTTTTTATATCTCGTGAATAAAAATTCAGTTTACCCGTACATGTACTAGTATATCCTAAGTTCAAATTCTTCCATGATCGTAAAGATTTTCTAAGCTAAAATTTGAATAAAGTCTGGTCTAGACTGTAATCTTTTCCAGACACAATTTTATATTAATTATATCCCTTTGTAGGTCCTAGATATCTTCTTGTCTTTCCAATATCAATTTGACATTTTAATCAAAACATTTGGAAAATCATTGTTATTATTAAGTTTTTTGTTATGGTTTTAAGACTTCATGTTTTATGTTTCAGTGTTCTCCAGAAAAAAATGTAGTATTTAGTCTTGACAAAGACTTTTTATTCTTTCATAAGTGACAATTTCTATACAGGAATTATACAAATTGATTTTATCCTTTTACTATATGTGAACGAATATTTTAAAGTTTAATACAGATGTATGTTACCCAAACTTTCAAAAACAAAGACCACTACCACAGCTACAAATAAAAGAAATGTTACAGATATATGGACTATTTTGCATTATAGCACATGATTATTTCAACTGAGAGCTTTGAAATGGCTAACATTGTCTCTGGATTAGACCAATGTTTTCATAAAAATATTTAATTTTATTATCCATTGAAGGCTTTTGCAAGAGATATCGTTGGCATTATAATTTGTTTTATCTCCTGTAGATATCTCTTATTGAAATCTTGATTGGTCTACAGCCGCATGATATTTCATGTAGGCACTTCATCTTCACATATCACCTGCCATGTTTGCAAAATCTACATAAAACCTGCTCATTATGTCATCACTTATCACTGTGATTTACCACATGAAGGGATTGTTCAGATGTATGCAAGAAGAAACACCAAGCAAAAGAAACCGCCTATAATTATGTACCTGTTTCATATTTCTGGAATCTAGTTTTATTGGTTTTCTGACCGAGATGAAACAAACATGTTTGGTGTGGGCATGGCAAGTAATACTTGTGTGATTAATTACTAACTTGACTGTCTGTTTCTTCACAACCACGTATTTGACTCAATTTATTTCCTAGGCCAACTCTTCTGTTCTGATAGCCTAGGCCATCCAGATAACTGGTAATTAATTGCTCTGTGAATGATCCCTATATCGGTTTATAGAATTAACCTGGGGACATGATCAAATATACATGCAATTAACTGTAGCATTTTGTATGGTAATAGGACGTTGTTCTGTGCTAGCAAATCACATGCAACCAATATATATTGTAAAGTAAAGTGATACGCCATTAGTACTGTAATAGCAAATTGTTCTGTGCTAGCAAATCACATGCAAATAACCTGAATATTCTGTCAAGTGATATGCAATTAAGTGGAGTTATGTAAATATACTAAAATATCACCATAACCTGTCATTTGGAACAAATATTTGCACAGGACATTCGAACGAAAATTAATGCTGTTATAAATACATAAAGAAAGTGTGCAAATTATTGTTTCTCAAAATATCGCACCTCTAGTCATTAATTTATTAATTTACTGTTAGTTTTCCTAATTTATTATTCTGTTCAATCTTAGTGTGCTATTATTGGTAAATGTATTACATACATGTAGGCCTATGTATATCTATTTAATTTTTATGCGCTACTAGTTTTAACACCAAGTATGTTTATTCATTCATCTTTGTTCCTAGTGAGGGGACTTTAAATGCCACACACTCCATTATATTGTTCTATAAAGCTAGACATACACACAAATGGTATGCAATGCTTTGAGACTCAGTCTTGTGTTTTAACGCTAGTGACACACTTGAAAATATTTTCTTTTAGGGAAGTTGGAGAATAAAATTATATTTAAATATTGATAGCCATTTTAGTGCTACTATTTTTAACTGAATATATGTTTGCTTTTTATACCACTGATGACTTGTATGATGTAATTTTTGGAGGAAAATGCAATGTATTTTTGACAAAAAACATTACTGTCAATTTCTCAATGTTTTGAATATTGTTTGTACTTTATATTTTGGATAAATATTTTTATGGAGAAATCTAATAAAACATAATCTCCACAAGTAGTGATTTAGTACAAATCCTATCTGCAAAGGTAAATCTTTGAAAAGTTAATGTTACTAATGTTTCGATCAATATTTTGTATTGGCCTATTATACATATATATATATTATACTTTTGGTCATGAATTTTATTATTTATAATATAAATATTATTCATGCAATTAACCAAGTTAGTAATAAAATGTATAAGTTTGTTTATTTCTGGCCGATATAAAATTGCAATGTCCCTTGAAATGGTTTTATCCCATGGAGATTAAATTTATAACATACATGTTTCAATACAAGCATTATTACAAGTTAGATACTGTCTTTTTGGGAGAATAATGCAACACATCACCATGTGAGTTATATACATGTATAATGATAAGCCCAAACCAGAATTAGTTACATACTTATATCCAATTGAGGTTCAAACACGTCTGTCCTGGACATTCAGACCTGCTACCTTGACTGCCTGCCAAGGACAGAAGTTAATGATAATATGAGAAAGGAAACTCGCTGCTGGACTGCATGACTATGACAGGCGTGCTTGAACCTTAATTGGATATAAGCACGTAAATAAGTGATAAATAACTGTAAGGCTTATTAATTTAAAATAATATTTTATCCTGTGGGTTGAGATTGTATCTATACGAGCCAAACCAGAGATAGATTACAGTATTCTTACTTACATTAAAACATCTTTATTGCTGGCTTTGAAACATATAGCATGTGAAACAATGTCATTAATCTCTTAGATGAAACTTAATGTCCTCCTAACAACATGATCAATATCTAGCCAGAGTCGATTGGCTAATAAAAATTAAGCTAATTCTAGAGTCATAGACATTTGTGACATAAGGAAGTTTGTAAATAGATTGATTTTGCTAGCTCAAACAGATAATTCAATAAAAGCCCCTGCAGGACTGTTTAGTGCAGTCCAGTATGGCCACTTTCTAAATCTTATTTCTCTGATGTATTCCTTAATGTGCTACAAAAAGACACTTGCAAGAATACTAGCTTGTTTATGAATGCAATTTAGAATTTTCGTCTGGCCAGGACAGAAAGCTGGTGGATTTGTGACCCTAGGTAGGGCTTGTAGAATTTTAAAATAATCTACTAGCCTATTGAAATTTCACCAGCCCATATTAACACAATAATATTTTAAAAACCTCAACAATGTAACCTGGTAGATTAACTAAACAAATTATTGCTCAACAAACATTAGGGACTCTTGACCCTCTTAAATCTGCTGTGCACCTCTCAATGTATGCAAAGGGTAATCAGTGAATGACATAAAAAATGACGAGCGTAAGTCCAAACTCCACTTGCTGGGCTAGTATGGCTACCATATTCTAGAAGCCATGTCTACCAGGATTATAAACTCTGTATAGACAGAGTGTTTTCCCTAGGATTGAGGTAGGGCATGGTAAATTGAACTATATAGAGGCATTCTGTTGACTTCCGAGCATTTTCAGAGCTTATTTATGTTCGTAACGGAAATTTAAGCACACAATTATTGATTTAATTAAGTCTAACTATGGTGTTTAATGGTGGGGTTTGGAAATATTGTAATAAAATTGAATTTTCTGCATTTTTGCAAAGATAATTTACAAAACCATTGGGGCAAAGCATGTTTTGCTCTGGGGGCAGCATGGTCATACTTTGGGGCAGAATGGCGCAGATATATCATGGTGCCATGCCATGCTAAAATGGCCTAGGGAAAACACTACATCAGGTACAGATCTAGGTGGGTTTAGTTGGTCAAAATAACCCATCCGCTCTGCTGACAAGAAATTTTGCTTTTAGTATGTAACTTTTTTGGGGATCAAATTTAATGTCTTTTAAACATTTTTCCAATTCAGTGTATCGATTGACTCTTCTGACACACCCGGCCCCCTGCCCAGTCTACATGCTTGAGTCTTGACCCTGTCTGAACTGCTATCAGTTTAATCTAATTCAGATCAATTTTTTATTCCCAAACTGGGTTATTGCTCTCGAAGTTCAATGTGACTTGTCTCACCAACTTGGTCTAAATGGCCAATTCAAACCACTTTGCCAAAAGAGATTTTAACTCCTTTTTATACACAAATCTGCAGTACATTTTGTTTTCTGAACAAAGAATATTTTGCCAAACGATTAAAATTCTATC
The DNA here is from genome assembly GCA_032273805.1 of Melanodrymia brightae. Classification (NCBI taxonomy): domain Eukaryota; kingdom Metazoa; phylum Mollusca; class Gastropoda; order Neomphalida; family Peltospiridae; genus Melanodrymia; species Melanodrymia brightae. The sequence goes on along the minus strand of JAUTCZ010028677.1, from coordinate 2,540 downwards.
TGATGTAAAGAATGTCATGCAAAACAATTCTTTTTATTATTATTATGAGCCAGAATCGTAAACCTATTGGTTTTAATTACTGTTGTTTGTTTTAATATTTGATCAAATATTATTAATATACACATCACTTAATTTTGGATTTGTACATCTCATTGGTTATGTACATTGTTATCTTTTGTAATATATGTATGCCCAAGTATTTAAATTGGTAGGTTCAGAGGATTGTGTATTTACCCTGCATCAGAATGTATTGCAGTGGTCACTGTCCTTAAACAAACCATCTTTATCTTTATCCTTCATCAACATCTGAGTAACCATTGTCAATGTTTTTCCTGCAAGTTGTTTCTGTGAGGAAAGTAATCAGCTAATGTGCAGCCAGCTATTGACATGTTGTCTTGGCCTCATTTTCTCATTATAAAGAAAATCATTCACCATTTTGGCGCGAAAATTGAGATCACGTGCCGGAGAAATGAAGCTAGTTACACACAATTGAATTTGCGTATAAACCGAACACAAACACTGTCCTTGTTTATCCACATAATTGCATACATTTATTGTATGATTATAAACATCAACAGAAATTTCAAAATGTCATTATATTACGTAAAATTGCTCGGTCTATGATGTACGAATCGATTGCCAAAACACGCACCTGGACAGTTAATACACTTTCTAAGGTCATGCTATTGTCTGGATATGCAGTGGAGCAGAACTGTTTGGCACCTAATATGGTGGGCAATTCTCTTTAAGCACTTCTGTAATAATGAAGTCAGAAACAAATGTCACACTTACCAATACACCCATTTTGCCAATTAGATTAAACAAAAAAATTTACATCATGAATATTTATCTTCAAATGTCATTTATCACATTGAAAGAGTTATGAAAATATTACGGTTTACTAGTTAACTTCCTTCCATCCAGGAATCCCTCCCTGTTACTGTGAGATTCATCCTGGAAACAAACATCTCCCTGTGATCAATATCATTACAAGAAGGAACGAAAAGAAGAAGAAGACTAGTTAACATTTTTTTAATGTAAATGCAGTTTTTAATGGGCTTCTATAAAGTTCAGAACAGTTGTATATTCCCTTTGGCAATATGAATGTGTCACACAATACAACAGACACGTTGACAAGTAGCTTCTTATCTTACTGTTTCAACAATGTATATGTAATGAGTGGACATTTGATGTAAATTATCTATTAATGAGTGAACTCGATGAAGATTTGTAGATCATACAATGAGTAAACTCGATCAAAAGACATGTACATATATCATGTCACGAGTGATATTAGGTATATTGTGTATATATTTATACTCTGTTCACCTGCTGGAGTGTGCAGGTGTTTTCTAGATAATATTACTTTTCTGAGTCATAGCATTTAACTTTAATAGCTTAGTGTACAAGAAAAAAAACATTATTTTGTTGTAAACTTTTTTGAGAGATAAAAAATGCTGGATATTTACCAGTATTTTATGCAAATAATGTGTTTTGCTTTGGAAACTTACTTCAAACAGCATCAGCTAATAATATTTTTCAGGTGATAAATCAAAAACATGTCTACACGAATAAACGTGTAAATATTTTATATTGTTAAAAAATATATGTATTAGTAAGTATTGAAAAATTGTTTAACTTTTTAGTTTCGGAATTAGGCGTAATATTATATACCGTAGTATCTTGTTTGTACTTAAATGTACAATAATAAATGTATTATTAATTTTGTTTAATTTTTATCCTAGAATGTTCTTAAAACTCACACTCCTGCAGGTAAATAGATTAAAGTTGTAGTTAATATTTTTGTCATTGAAACACATTCCAATGTTTGTCATTGTAATTCAGTGTTTCTAATGGGTTTTTTACGAACACAGAACTGTGGCAATTTTATTTGACAATTGTGCGCTTGTTGTGCGATACTATTTGACTATGTTTTTGTTAGTGAATGATTTTAAAATGAATTTATATGTTGACAAACTTGAATGAATGCTTCAGTGCCTGTTCACTTTGTGGGACAATAAACATTTGTTTTGTAAGTTATTGGTTTAAATCACTTTTTTTCTTTGTTCACTGAATTGTGAAAAGTGATTATGTCACAAACAAATGTCCTGTGGAGAATAAACCTGTTGTGGTACTTAGCACCTGTAAATTATCCCGCAAGGCACCCATTACAACTTACCCATACATTATAGCCTACTTATACGGTCATGACCTATTGAAGTCAACACCAGCATAAAGCTAACCAGGTGAACTTAATTTTCTATAATAGGAACTAATAACGATAAAGTGTGTTTGTTTAATGACACCTGGAACACATTGATTATTAATCAGTGGTTATTGGATGTCAAACGCACTGTATCTTTTATGTACACTTCCCAGAAGGGATAGCATACACCACATCCTTTGATAAACCAGTCATGGATCACTGGTTGGAAAGAGAAAAGACCCAATGGGTTGGGTCATTTGTGGTGTGCTTCCATCAGAAAACTGTTCAAGCACACCTGTCATGGGCACAACCTCTGACTTCGCCAGAGAGTTCT
>JAUTCZ010028566.1:0-12890 GCA_032273805.1 Melanodrymia brightae | reverse complement strand
GTTATGACATTGTAAAGCAAAGAACAATATAGAGCACACATACATTAGTGACCAGCATACGCAGTAAATTACATATTTTTATACCAATAATGTACAACCTGTAATAAGCAGCCACCTGTCTTAAATGGCCATTTTTGCTTACTCCCTTGGGTGGCTGCTTAAGACAGGTTTGACTGTATATATATGTCAATGTAGACGACCCCCCTCCTTTCAAAAATTTCTGGATCGGCCACTGTTGTAATATTTAACGCATCTCCAGAGTGTGATAGTGCAAGTAGTGTATGAATAACTGTTGTGTCTACATAATGCAAAAATTCATGTGTATGGCCAGGAATTATTTTGCACTAAATGACAAGCCCTTAAATCTTTTAGTTTAAATGATTTAAACAATATTTCTATTGTCTTTGTAAGCTTCTGATTAAACAATGTGCTATGTTGTTTTTTAATCAGAAAATATAAAAAAATGCAAAACAAATAACCGAACAAAAAACCAATAAATACAACAACCCCCACCCCGCCTAAAGAATTCGGCTTAACAAATTATCATGGCTCATGTTTTTTTGATTTACACAGCCCATTTCATCAGGGTTTTTTTTTGTTAACCAATGAAAAATAGAGTTACATGTATATGCTAGTTGAATTAGAATATGGGATTAGAACTACTATTATTTCTAATTCTAATACAACAAGCCTCGCATATTTAACTATTCTCATACCCAGAAGATAAATCTGATATCCTCCATCATGAACATGTTATTCTCTATACATAGTGTATATTCAGAAAGTGTTACATTGTTTAGGATCTTTTTATTTCATACAGTTGTGTTGCAACGTGCATATTTATTTACAGAATCACACTTGTCATTAGTTGCAACTAAATAGGGTTCATTGTGGGTGCCAAACCGTGCTTTGTTGTGTGGCAGACAAATGACTAAAAGAATGTTGTCTGTGTCACAGACAGATTGTCCTGGAGTGAGTGCCATATATAGTTGGCTTTGTCAGCGTGTTGCCTTTTTTAATATCTGACGTGCAGTTAAACATACGCTACATTGATTTCATTGAGTTGCGAGTGAATACCTTCAACATTGACCACGTTACATCCGGTATTGTCATTAGATATGTTCAATATTGCTCAGTGACTGTATGACTTGTAATGTAACATCAACTATATTTATTTCATAGCTTTACTGGGTCACAGCCATATGGATTTTCTTTGTGTTTGAAACAACAATGTGTACAATTTTTGCTTTTTTAGCCATCCTGCTTGGATGCTGTTATTTAGTTACGGCAAAATGGAAATATAAATCATTTACACACTGCTTGTTCCTTGGACCGACTACATCAAATTCAATAACCTTTGTGTCTTAGCATTGTTATTCATACTAAACATATAATTTTTTTATCGTGACTTGCTAAATGTTTCAGGTTACCACAGCAATTAGTATCATCACAGCAGTGCACAAGAATCGGTTTCTATATCATTTTGACATTTTATTTTATGGTTAGTTTTTCTTTCCAATCAATCATCCCAATTATTTTCTTTTCTGCTGTCTTTGTGCACATATGATATAACAGTACTGTAAACCAGATTACTATTGCAACATGTTTTTTTCTCTTGTGAATACGCACCGTAGCACATGCTCGTCATATCGCTAAATTTTAGCGAACGACACACTCTAATGAGCACACTAACAAGCACACTAACAGGGTATTAAAATAATGCATGTGTATAAATTTTGCGGCTTGATGTTGGTTGCGAAATATGCCACATTGATATGCAAACATATTTTTCCTTGTTTACAGTAGCATTTACATACCAGCATGAACTGGTACCTGGAAAGCTGTAAATGTTATTGCCGGTTTTAAAAAGAGTGAAATTAAAAGTCAGTCCCTTTGAACTCTATATATTTTTCAATGAAAATTGGAATTAATGAAAAGACAGAAACTATCTATGCAAAGAACTTATTCTGAATTTACCTATTTTTATTGAATTGTGTCATAAAATTTGTTTGTAAAACTCTAAAAGTACTTTTATATATTGTATTGTGCTATGTTCTAATACCAGAAGTAATGTGCTTAAAAAAATGCACGCAAATTTCCAAATGTTGAACTTAAAATACTTTCGATTTTACAATACTTACATGAAGAATTCATTCATTGCAAGGATGTAATGTAATATAATTAGTAAGTAAGTATTTCATAGAGCTCTATTTTTTTTTTATTGTACTCAATGGTTAATAAAAAGGGCACCAAAATGGTAAAAGATACATGAACATTTCGAAAATAATATATTTTCTCTTATGTTTTTAATTCAGGATATAATTTTATTTAAATTCACATAAAAATTGCATTTTCTGGTAAATTTCCAAATCTGTTATCATTTTTTAACAATGTTAAATGAAACTCATGTTATTTAGAAAAAAACCCACCATAGATATCCAAACAGACAGGATATAGTTAATGTTAATCAGTTAATCATTGTTATGAAGTTGAAAGGTACTATTTGTTTAAGCAAACAAGTGTCTTGTTACTGTTAATTATTGTTATGAAGTTACAATGTATTTAAAAAAACAAGCATCTGGTTATTATTAATTAAGATATGAAGTTACTATTCATTTACTGGCATGGTCTGTGAAATTTTACTGTCAAATTAATGTCACTCAATAAAATTGTCATTGGAAACCTGATCTAGTTATTTCACCAGACCTATTCAGTTACAAAACTGTCGGTGTATAATCTGTCCAAATGAGCTACAGGTAAGGGTCAGTTGTCTCAAATATTTAATTAACGATTGTCTCTTTTTTCAGATTTATCGATGTATGAATAAAAATATACATGCGCAAACTGCTTGAATTGGAAAAGCTGTTCACGCACAAGTTTAGCCATGTTTATTTTTGTTCATAGATCAATAAATCTAAAAGAAAGAAAAAGACAATACTTAGAATTAAATTTAGACATATGTATTGAGAATAATACAAATGCATTATTTTTCATTTAGATTTCTTATTTTGATCCTTGAAACAAATTACTCAGTAGACAAAGTTTAACAAATCCAAACAAAATTATTATGTCATCAGAAGTTGTGACGTTGAAAATATACAGTCAACATCACTTGGTATACATGTAGTTCCCTGACAACATCAGTTTTAGCATTCGTACAAAACTGAACAAACTCGTGTTGCAATAGCTACACCAATAATATATCTTTAAACTGTAATGATTACAACAGTAATTTAATTATAAAAAATTGGCCATTTAAATGTTGCCCTACATGTAGTTGTGAGTCCAGAGAGCTGTGCAGACATTTTGTTTCAACCGTTTAAGCAATGCTAACGCAAATTACATGTATCTGTAAATTGAATTTGCTATATTTTTTGTTGCTAATTGAAGCAGGGCTGGCAAATTGAGATGTGTTGTATAATTGTTTGTATTGATTTTTGCAAAGTAGTTTGCTTGAAATCATTACTTGCTGACATTAGAGGGTGAATACTAATGTTTTTGTCATGGTAGTAGTGATACACGAAGCAAGCTAAATCATATTACAGTAGGTTGCACTCTGTCGTTGTCATCACTTTTCAAGAGCACATCAAATATCTCTTACTGAAAATCTGTAAGAGTAGCCTATGAAGGTGTCAGTGGTGTCTTCTGAGACCATGAGTTGATATAACTCAATTAATGTGATGTGATGTCATTAAACAAGTCCGCCTTAGGTTAGGTAGGTCGATGGATCAATCTTCCTCAGTGGCCTATTTCCCATTCCATACCATCAAAAACCATGGTGTGTGCTATCCTGTCTGTGGGAAAGTGCACATAAAAGATCCCTTGCTGTTATTTGAAGAAAAGTAGCCTATGTATATATTTTTATTGCATTCCAAAAAGAAGAAAAAAAGGAATGCAAAAGTATTTTTTTTAATTCTTGATATAATTTTATTTTAAATTCACAAAAAGTAACACATTTTTGTTATTTCCAAATCAGTTTTTCTTTTTCTGTTATGTTGAATGAAACAAAAATGATCTACACTTTGACTTTGACTTATATTATACACTATTCAGCAAACCTCTACCATTATGTTTTAGTTCAAACTGCTCTCCATTATTGTTATAATATTATTGAGATGAGAATGTTCAGACATGATGAGACAACCTTCATAGCTTGACAAAACGTGATCTGCCAAAGTCATTAGGATCCTCAGTGGATTCGCAGGCCGTGACTTATCTTTACTGAACCAGTGCCAGTAATTGGATTCTCACCCAGTGTCCAAGTACATTGTCACAACCAAGTGACCGCTTATATTATTTATGTTGGATAAGAATTTACCAGTGCATGCTGATCACCGGACTTAGACATTTATCTCCAAGACATATACCGTCTTTATTACAGTTAGGTTGCAAAACCAGTGAATTTGGGAAATGACTGGCCATGATTTTAAGTCATTCCATGAAATAACTAAACATTTGAGCCATTTTAGCCATTACAACCTGACTGTATCGTGTAACATATGTTTATAAATGTAGCTTTGTCATCTGAATAGTGAGTCAGTTGAAATACATGTATATGATATTCTGACAGTTGATATGGAAGTTTCAATCTGATAACTTGAAAATGAATTGAAGAGGAAAAAACCGTGTACAGTTTGAAACCCAATAGTCTATTTTATGTAATTTTTTGTCATTTTGATTAGAACAACAAATCATGTACTTGTCTCTTTTTACTGATCTCTTTTTATATACATGTACCCAAATGATTTGCCATAAAGCATATTGATACATTAATTTATTGTCAGCTGTGACTCACACATATATATTTGCTAAACAACACCTAATGGACATCAATTGAGAGGAATCACTAACATTTCAGATTGTTTCTCTGAGTCTTCGCACCAAAACATAAATGCTGTGATAAAGATGATAACCCTCGTTGGGAGGACAATGCACTTCAGACAGAGACCAATGAACCAAGAGACCAGCAGATCCATTAGTGTATTACACCTGTTATAGCTGTTCTCTCTCCCACCGAGTCCCAGCCAACGAGACTTGATATGCTACATGCATATAGTTATTGATGAGAACATTCTCAAAGTTCAAGCAGAACTATTAAGTTGATTAGTGACGTAAATGGTGAAAGAAAAACCAGTAACTATGTGTCTAAGATAACAATATAAAAACTGTTAGCAACAAGTGATAATATTCATTTTAAAACTTGATTTCATTGTTAATGTTTGCAAATCTAAAGTTCATTTTATAAATACATGTACTAGTAGTACACTAAATTCATGGTGATTCATCTCAAAGGGAAGAGGAATGTGTAAGTTAGAGGTCTCTGACTGTGGGCAAGGGGTATTAGAGAACTCTCCACTATCATTGGATTGAATGGAAGGGTACACATATATGATAGTGGTGATAAATGGTGTGTTTCTTTTTAGACTGATATGTTGAACAATTTTATCACTAGGAGACTGCCTAAATGTCAATGTTTTTCACAATCTGAATGATATTCGGAAAGGTGGCAAGATGGTAAAAGCCAAGTTCGGATTGTATTTCATATAAAAACATCGATTAATGTTTTATGTTAGGATTAGAAGGGGAGGGATGGGGTCAAACCTAATCCTAACTTTGTGCTGATTGTGAAACATTAACATTAATGCTAAGTCTCTAATAAATATTTTCAATAGGTTTCAGGAAAGTGGTAAATCCAAGGTTGGAGTATTTTTTTCTATCGTTGAACACTAATAAATTTATATCTATCAGTTTTATCTCTGTTACATGTTTCAGAGATAATAATTCCTTTGACTTCTCATAGAAAAGAAAAGTATTAATTCCAGTCACATCAGACATGCTGTCTATACATGTTGCTTTAGGATGGACAATGTTTTCAATGTAACACAATGAATAGCTAATCTTCTCTTAAAGGCATCAGAGATTGTGTGAAGAATGCTTACATACACACTGATCTTGTTTACAAGCTGATCCGGCTACAATGCTTTATGCAATAGATTAGGTCACTTGCTTACTTTGTACTCTTTATAGGTACGTTATCAACCAGGGTTCAGGTAATCTCTCCCACCCACTGGGTAAAGTCGGCCATCAAATGTCAAGATTCAATTCCATGGTCCTATCCATTATATTCAGGGTGGAAGTAAGAATAGGTGCTGCTGCAGACCATCATCAAGTACCTGCTCAAGTATGCTAAGAGCCTGTTATGGCCGTTCGGTGGCATATTTGCTTTGACATGTAGTAGCTAAGCCTTTGTTTAAGCTGCGTTAGACGTATAATTAGCGATTGTACTTGGGCCCATTGAAGCTATTTATTGGAAGACAAATAAGCTGGAGATAGGATCAATAGAGCAGTGCTGTCAGTGAAGGCAAATGAGACACTTTAAATGAGGTCTGCTGGCTGACTTTTCATCTATAAACACCTATATAATGCGAACAACAAGTCCTTCCTACGATGATTTATCGCAAACATTTGCCATTCATGAGATGATCATTGCCATTACTTGCATGAGCAAACTTGGACTTGATTTCAATTTCAGATAGGTGTTTGAGATTACTTTGCCCAGTTTGCCAATAATGTCTCTTGTGTGCAAGTATGGCTTTTCTAATCGATTCGTTATTTTGCTAATAAACAGACACTTTATTCTTCTTCTTGAATACATTTGTTTTTAATATTCATATTTAAGAAAAATGTAATTCAAACAAGATTTGTCACACAAAAATAGTGTATGAATTCCTCCCATTTTAGCAGGAGCCATGGTATGATTGTTAGTACAAGCTGAATTTGTTTGTTCAGTTAGTATGGCTTATGGCAGAATTTAACCTCTAGAGTCATCACCTCGGCACATGTGCATGTCTGCTCAATATCTCTGCAACTGTTTATCATATTGATATTAACTTATCACTCATATTTATACATTTATTGCATCTTCATGGTCAAGGTCTTATGTTTAAGCAATGCACTATTTTATGTCGTCTCAGTATAAATAAACTTTGAATTTTACCATGGGTTGCACCAGCAAACAAAATATATAGTAGATAGCTTGATGGATCACAGACCAAAAGTGAATAGAACAGTAAACTAAAGGTATAATTTGGTTTCCCTGCACTTTCATCCACAATTACAGCACAGTGCCAACTCCAGACACAAAGACAACACATGTAATTGATCAAGCTCACTTACAAGACAAAAACAATACATGGAATTTACATGAGGAAGTCCATGGTGACCACTGCAATTCTCTTGCTTGTATAAGAAGTGGAGAGAATGTTTGCGTTAACAGTCGGGAGCAAGAATATTGATTTAATAATATGTTTCTCAGTGTCATTATCATGTTTATTTTTGTCTGTTTCCTGTTGCAAAGGATACCATTATCTATTGCAAGTCATGGAGGTGGTTTCCCAAACTATTTTTTTTATTACCCTAGATCAATAACAATGGCAAATGGTGGGGGGTGGGGGGTGGGGCGGGGGGGTGCTTTACAATACATATATTATAGATAAGCATGCAGATAAAGATATAACTAACATAATTAATCATCTCTAAATGCACATTTGTTGAAAGTTGCCATTGATATGGAGTAAAAGAAATGTGGTATGGTGTGAAAGAGGTGTAGAAAGAAAGAATGAGAGTTAGACAGGGAAAGCAAGAGAAGAAAAGATGGGTATCTAAGAGAAAGATTTAACCAGAGTTATTGGACTGCCAAGTGACAAAAAAGTACGAACACTAACACATCTCACATGGACTTATATACAAATGACACACAATAATAAAAAATATATCTTACTGAATGCTTATACCCAACATATAGACAGCTTAACAGCCTCACTTGAGTTATACAAAGTGTGAATACCCCAGTGTTATAATATTATAGGCACAAGAACTGAGTGCTGAAAGGATGAATAACCTAGGGTTATACAGGCACAAAAACTGAGGACTCAAACGTATGGTAGATTTTTAGATGAGTCCAAGAAAATAAGGTCGAACTTTGATATCTCAAACTTCGATCTCTCGAAAACCTTCATTTCTCGAACTGATATGCCGGTCCCGGACGAATCCCCATACAAATAAGCAATAACTGACTTTGGAAACACGAACCTTTATAATTCGAAAAATTCGATATCTCAAAGTAATTTGAAGGTCCCAAACTATCGATCCAATACATAAATCCTTCGAAAACTCGAAGTGTTGAGGAGAAGAGAGCGGTCAATGTTTTCATTCCAGTGGTAATTACTAAAATAATAGATTGACGGCTAACCGGAACGAAGCGTGCAGGTCGGTCTGTTTTGATCAGTGTCGCCTTGAAGATTTCTGCACTAGGATTCATTACATAAGACTTAATCACCTACTTATAACACTTCGTAGGGATGACTGGTAACTTCAAAGAGCAGTTTGTTGTGTTTCGTAAATGAGTGAATCGTGTCCAACTTGTTTCGCTTTGTTTTAAAATCCTTATTATTGATAATCATTAGGTACATGTACTTCCATTTATGTATAAGTTTTTCTTCGCTAACTTCAATTATTAATAAATATGCACATTGTATTTTGTCAAAAGCATTGTTTTATATTTTATATTTGATTCTACGTTGTATAATGTGTAACGCAGTACAGTGTTACTAACTATGGAAAATTCGAAGTAAAATCAACGACCCCTTCCAATTCGAATTATCGAAGTTCGATTGGAAGATTTTTTATTTTGAACTACATTTTGGAGTATTTAGTCGGATTTGGTTGCTTTTAGTGGGTTACATGTAAGTGAATCACAAATAGCTGTGCTGGTAAAGAATTTTGAGTAAGAATCCCAGCAGATGATCCAAAACATTAATTAATTATAACATATACCTAGTTTTATCTTGACTAATGTGTTTTTCAATGTATTCTCAGACCGGCAGGACCCGACTGGTGGAGACAGCAGCAGCAACACAGAGTCAGACACTGACATGTCTGGAGAAGGATGCGGCTCACCGCGTATGCAGAGAAAGCGGCGCCAGAAACACTTCCGGGCAGAGAAAGTCGACAGAAGCATCACATTCCGCACCCTAGATGAACTACTGTACAATGATAACTTACCAGAGGTTTGTATTGAGCACGTTTAACAAGTAATAATGTCCAACATACACTTGATCTTTGTCTCAAAATAAAACAGACTAATTCTGCTGTTCAAGTGTGATATAATATCTTCAATATACAGTCAAACCTGTCTTAAGCAGCCACCTCAGGGAGTAACAAAATGTGGCCTCTTAAGACAGGTGGCTGCTTAATACAGGTCATAATGCACTACAATATATGATTTGGTAGAATGTTATGGTGACCCTTTAACACAGGTGGCTGCTTAATACAGGTGGGCGCTCAAGCAGGTTTGACTGTAGTTATAGCTATATGCATGCTCAAAGAACAGTTAAAATAGGGTGAGCGCTCACGAACTATTTAACTGGTACCGGTCATGTACCATCATATTCATTTAATGTTAGATGCAAACACCGGTGAAAAAATGCATTGATTATTAATCATCGGTTATTGGATGTCAAACAAAAGGTTATATCGACACTTGGTCACAAAAGAATCCCACTGTCACCACAGTCAACTCTTAAAGAATAACAGCCAGGGTTGTTTTATGTGCTCTTCCTACAGACAGGATAGCACACACCATGACATTTAATGGACCAGTCATGGATAACTGGTTGGAAAGGGAAATAACCCACATGTCTTGGTCAATGATGCATCTGAAAATGATAGACGTGATTTATAGCCAAGTATATTGTAGACTATGATATACATGTATCAGGTTGCTCTGCATTCTCTATGCAATCAATTTATTTATTTCATAAACTGACAAAGCCTAAAGTTTGGGAAATGCAAGCTAATTACTAAATTAGTGGATCTCGTTGATTAGTGGATCTCTGTACACAGAAAATGTCATAGATTATCCTGTTGTGATAATCACGTAGTTCATTAATGATTAATCACCTGAGAGTTTGAGGTATGGATGCAGGAATAAATAATGTCACGTCTTCCAGTAGTATATATTGATTTATCTCTTAATTTAAAGTAATTTATATGCAGGTATTTTTAACAATACAATGACCATGTGCACCAATCAGAAGTAGTTTTGAGTTCTATGAAATCTATAACTAGTTGTTATTATCTCTCCAAACATAAAAACAATGGACTCTTTCTAAACCGGATTCATGTGAGACTAACAAAGTGTGCTGGTTTAGAATGTGTTAGATTGTTTGAGTATTTAGAATGTGTTAGATTGTTTGAGTATTTCATTTGTTTGAAGCCAATACAGGCCTGTGAGAATTGAAAATTTACGTAACCCAAAAATGGGTTACGCAAAACTATTTTGCGTAACCCATTTCATTTTGCGTAACCCATTTTAAAAAATGCTGCTATATGTGCAGTGACCATAATTTGTGCAATACAGGCCTGAGAAAATTGAAAATTTGTGGAACCCATTTATATTTTGCGTAACCCGTTTCATTTTACGTAACCCATTACAAATTATGTTGCTACATACATGTGTATGTACAGTGACAATATTTGCAGTAGCTAGATATTATAATTATCATGTTGTAGTAATGTGTGAATATTGAATAATCTACTTAAATGAAGAATATTTTCAAGTGAACACATTTTTCATGGGTAATGTCGATGCATACAAATTCCTGTTGCCATGTTAAATTTGGATCATAATGCATACTTTCCTGCTATTATTTTAATTTAAAAACATGTATTTTTTTAACAAGACTGTTTATAAATAAGGGACTGACAAACATTTTTTTTTTGCGGGGAACGAAAAATGGGTTACGCAAAACAATTGCGCGAACGACGCGTGAACCAAACGATCGTTCGCGCAATTTTTGCAGGCCTGCACATAGTCTCCGAGGAAACCTGCTGTCGCCGCTTCATGGGCTACTTAACGAAAAACAGCAAGGGGTTTTCTATGTGCACTATCCCATAGACAAGATGACTCACCACTGGCTGGAACGGAAAATAGCCCATACAAAATGCTTTGCACTGTAGAGGATCGATCCCTCGACCCATCCCGCCACAGGCAGAAACTATACCTCTACACTACGTCCCACTCCTTATTACATAAGTAATCCTATCTAAAGTAACAACTAGACCAATTGGGACTTTAACCAATCTGGAAATAAAGACTCAATGAGACGACATCGCACCACTTACCTATTATGGATAACCATACACAAGGGTGCTGGCTGCAATTCGGTAACCCAGTCACTGCACTCTGATATCGGCAGAGGCAAACACCTTGTACCGTTGTCGGTCCTCTAAACGACAGAGGATATTGCATCTTAACCAGATGCCTCAGAACCGACTGAGACATACACCTTGCCCATGATTTCCACAACCCCCTGTTTGACAGAGGTAACCAAGCATTCAAAACCTCGGACTCGACCGAGGCATACATCTTTCCCGTGATTTCCACAATCCCCTGTACGATAGGGGTCAAGGTAACCCAGTGATCAAAACCTCTGAACGACAGAGGTGAAGGCAACATTTATAGCATGAACACCTGAAATGCAGAGGTTAACTCAGGACTCACCATGTACTTGGCCAAATTAGCAGTTTCTTTTACAAAATTGGCTAAAAATGCTTTAAATTTATCTTTTATAAATTTTATTTAACAAAAATACAATATCTGAAAAATTGCCTAGAAAAGAAAATCTTGTCCAGAGTGAGCCCTGTAATCTGGAGGGGAGTTCAATACAAAAATCAAAACTCCAATCCACCTGAAAGACTAAAAATTATAACCTGCTCCATGTGCATAACCTTTGGGTACATATGCCATACAAAATCATTATAACGGCTATCGTAAACATCTTAAAGATAGTCCACTGTATGGCATTTTAACATTTCTAGTTAATAGTGAATTTGTTATAAAAAAAATTATTGAAACCAAATGACATCTGCAATCGTTGAAATTAGCCCAAATTTGACATACAAATCACGTTTAATGTGGATACAAGTTGAGCTGTACTATAAAAATAGGTTGTAAAAGCTAATAGTACGTTGGATAAATGTAAAAAAAAAAAAAAGAAGCCACGTGGCCCACTGATAAAATGATGATTTTGATCAGTTTAAATACAAAAGGAAAGCACAACGTATGAATTAAGTAGGCACAATACGTACGATAAATAATACAATCGGTTACACGGTCATGTTATTTAAATAAAACAAAAAAACAATAAATTCGTCATTGTCTGTACATAGTGGTTTTTAAACTAAACCACGTGCTCCGCTCCCACGGAAGAAGGTTGGTCCTCGATGCTGGAAAATCAAAATGAGAAATGTAATTTTTGCCTAGAAAAACAATATTGTACATCACATTATTTGTATTATTTGATGCATATATATCTACCTTAACCTTCTTTGAAACCTTTTTAGTCATGATTATTTAACTAAATATAGAATAAATCTTCTGACTGATATCTTTAACGTTCGACTGGCCTCGTGCAAATGAACGATTGCGAAAGGTAATCGTAAATGTTAAGTACACAACAGTTAACTGATTGTGCTCCGCTTTCTCAGCCGTGGTATCATATCTTAAAACAGTAAGGGACTGAGTAACAGGCAATTGTTCCCACAAACCATTGCTGCTGATCGCGTACCCCACGTGGTTGTTAAAATATGTCAATCAATCCGACCAGACGGCATGGCTTTTAACTCCTCCTACCGTTCAGATCCAACTTCAAATTTAAAGACCATCCTTCCGTTCAATAGCGCGAGCGTTCTGCTACCGAGACAAAACGTTTTGACACCGATGTTTGCATCTAAATTAAAGACGATCGCTCGCCATTTCTCGTGACGAAAGCAGTGGAGCCAGCCACAAGACAATTAATTTGCGTATAATCATTATAACAAGCGAAAAC